>OMNV01008929.1:0-69573 GCA_900303265.1 Brotula barbata
GTAGAGAAACATGATGGAACGTTTGTGACACCTGCTGGACATTGGTAGTACTATCTATCTATCTATCTATCTATCTATCTATCTATACATTGCTTTGTATCTTTGGAATCTGTGAGCCTTTCACTAAACTTTTAAATAAAATGGGTTGGTTGCCTGTTTTCTGTGTGGCTCACATACTGTATGATGGCCACGTACCATGGAAATGATATCGCCAGCCTTTCTACCGAAGAACATCAACCGTGTTAGAGGATAAAGATTTTACACAGGAGTCGGCAGGGAGACCAAAGTTAAAAGGATAGAGAATATTGTGCATATATTCCTCACGTTGGCAAAAAAAAAAAGATTGGAATGTTATTGCTGCTATGTGTCGGCAAAGACGTTAGCCAGAATAAATTTCTGTGATATCAGGGCTTTGTGTCAGTCAATGAACACGGCTTTAAGCATCGGCTTTCTTTCAGTACATTGTGTTTAATACAGGCAACATAAGTAGGAAAGATAGGAAATGAATGACAATACACCTACAGAGAGACAAACATGTACATAAACACATACATATGGTGCAGATCAGCCCTTTATACATGTTATATTACCACATTTAAGTCTCTGTCAAACATGTTTGTCCAGACATTCATACACCGCTCAAACCTTCATCAAATTTAAGATTCATTGATAATGAGTGACAGTAATTGAAGCGTTTTACATGGATGCCCTGTCATGACTGCTTGTACTGTGATAAAATAATCTGCTCTCTGTTTTTTTATATATTTTTTTTATTTTATTTTACCACATCTATGGTACATGGCTCAGCCAACTTGCATTCCTGAGCTCCTTCAACAATGGTATGTGGTCCTTGTTTGGCCAGCCCCCCATCTGACACACGGTCGAGCAGCGCTGATGATTTTCATTATCACACCTCAGTGGCTGACAGAATTATGACTTTCACCTTTGACAGTGAACAAGGACAACGTGGCATCTTCTTTGTTCCCAACGGCCATAATAGATGGAGCAGACGCTGGGGTTCTTATTGTTTTCTTTAAAGGGTCTAAGGGAAAGGTCTTTCGTCATCTTTTTAAAGTATGGGCTTGAGAATGCATGTCAGTTCTATTATTATCTGGTGTAGGTTTTTTTAGCATCTGGAGCAATATGAAAATTCTCTATTCTCTCTCTCTTCTCTCACTCTCTCTCTCTCTCTCTGTATATATATATATGCAGTATATATCTATATATGTATGTATTATAATTTAATATAATTTTAATATGAAATTATTTTAACATTCTTGTGATCAGTTTTTAACTGAATCCTCGAAATTTGTTTATTTAAAACAAATGAGTCTTGGAAGAAAACATTATACCATTTTCAGGGATTTTTCTTTAATTTTTCTTTCATTTACTGCCCAATGAAGGACAGTAAATGATTTTGCAGTACTTGAAGATGGCAAGTGAAAGCTAAATTTCTTGACTGACAGGAGCTTGTCAGCACACAATCCTGTTACTTATTAGCATAGGACAGAATTTTCTTAGAGCTTTAAATATTTAATCCTCATTAAATTAAACTTTCTGCAGTATCTTCCTTACATAGTTTGGGAGGAAATGACTTGTTTCTTCAGTACATATTACTCAGAGATGTTTTAAAGGAATTTCTGAGACCGTACCAGGAGTTTTTCGACAGAGTCAGACAGATGGCAACTACAGGATAACGGATTTGCAGATCTTAAAGCTGTGAAATATGCTATTTTGCCAACTGGCTGAGCTCTGTGTATGTGTGTGTGTGTGTGCGTGCGTGCGTGTTATTAGCTGGGTATTTGGACCTGGCTTGTGCACAGATGGCTGCCAGGCTTTGGCACAGTGGATCTCAAGGCTGAGAGTTTTGAAAGTGTGTGCATAGTACAGAAAGCCCCCTGGGGGTGCAGGGTGCATAGGGTGATCAGGTTCACCAGCATTCACCTGCTCTTCACTGTAGTCCATGGGCAGGCGAGAGGCCACCGACTTGAAAAAAACGAGCTCCATGTGTGCTGCCTTTGTTCTAGTTTTTTCTGCGAGCGTTTAGCGATGCCGGCAGCACATCATATTTTTGCCTGGGTGTAGTTTCTCCTTCTCGCTGCTGCCAATGGTTGGGAAGCTGGGATATCCAACCACTGTTGTTGGGAAATGGACAGGAAACTCTCTCTCTCTTTCCCTCTCTCGCTCACTCTCACTCTCGCTGTCTGTTGCGTCACTGGGCTCTGGAATGATCATATTATGTGCACTGTACACATTTCAAATTACCCAGACTGCCAGCCCACCTACTTAGAGAGCCCTGCTAAACTTTCACTAGTCTTTCCTCAAGTACAGCCCTTGAATACAGTTTTGAGGTTCTAAGAGGGTCTTCTTTTTCCTACATTATATACATCACAATCAACATTAGATAAACACGTCTGTTTCTTTACTGCTTATGTATTACGTATCCATTTAACTGATATGAATGAAAAATTGAAATAACTGATGTGAAAATTAAAATATAATTTTAGATTTCACTCCAAAAATGTCCACAATTGGAAAATATGGTTTCTCACAGAGAAACATTATCTCCTCTTGTTATATCTCTAGTCTAGTAGATTTTTTTAGAACACTTTGAAGGCAACGGTATCTTAACAATGAGTAATCTTACTGTGGATATGGCATACATTTTGCATGCTGTGGTATTATTAGCAGTGGTCAAAATCCTTCTCCCACTGTTGATTATCCCCCGCGTTGCCCAAAAACTCTCTAAGATCTTGCTGATGACCACAGGCTCTGAGCAGATAACCTTTTTATACTGTAGCGTCCTCAAAGAACCAAGACCGCAGGCAGTCTAAATACTCATTATAGTGCAGACAACAGTCTGCTGGCAAGCGGTCAAATGGACCATTGTCAGTTCACCCCCCGTGTGTTTCTTTCCTTTTTCTTCAATTGACATCACCATCCAATCTACTGTGCATTTCACAGGCAGACACACTGCTGGGTGACAGAACCTTGATAAGAAGAAGACGCTGATGATCTGTGAAATCAGAAAGAAAGAGAGAGAGACAGAGAGAGAGAAACATCCAGGCATTGTGTCACCATACTGTGGAAAGCCAGTCTGTGTGCGCCTCAGTGCTCTCACAGATTGTTATTCAAGAAGAACCCAATTAGTAACCCGACCAACGTGGCACATAGCACTGACATTTGTTTATGCCTTTAGATTTAACCCCTTAAGTACAGGTAAATGAATTTGTAATTGACTGCACTTTAGGGCAAATAATTCAGTTATGTAACCACTTAAATACATTAACATTTAATAGCCCATTAATTATTGAATATAACATGTAGAAAGGTCATTAAAAATATCTCTATCTCTAATAGACTATCAGTTATTAAACTATGGAGTTTTTATTGCCCCTACAAATCTCTTTATTCTGGATGTGATGGGAGTTTTTATATACTGACTGCCACTGAGTGCATCCTGATATACTGTATATGTGTTTATGAAGAAGGATCCATGGTGGTTACTTCAGAGGTAAAGAGGATAAAGCTGGCCTAAATTTAGAACTAACTTTCCCAGAACTTCATGGAGTTGCGGCTACATGGATCATGAACCTGGCTGTTGTCTCATGTCACCTCACATTAACCCTGTCAAGTCTGTCATATTGATAATGATGAAGTGTTCTGGTGGATGTCTCAGAACAGATAACAGTACAGCACCGTGCCAGATTTAACGTGTTGCTAAGATCAAATAGTGTCATGCAAACATGTTCCCTCCTCTGCTGTTATCAGCCTGTTTATCCGTTTCCGTGCTACACGGCTCACCATGGTGTTTTCTCATTCTCATGTTGGGTAAGAATTTCATGAAACACACAGTCACTGAAAAAAGAAAACCTAGTTTGAAGGTAGATTTCTGCTGTATGAAGTCTGGGTAAGATTTTGTAATGTAATTCAATGACACGTGCGAGTGATCAGTAAAAATGGCATCTAAGCCCCTCAGTTGATAAATCACTTTACTTATTTAGTCTGATTTCTCATGCCTTCTAGTGGAGCCTCCGCCTCGCTGTTCCCTGTGTCTCAGACATCCATAAACTTTTATACAGATTTTATATTAGTGTTGTTTCTTGTTTTTTCCCTCTGAGTACAAAAGCAAACTGAACATGTCTATAAAATTATAATTGATGGTTTTGTGTCAGACCACTCAGCAATGGTGTTATCAGACATTGTGTCTGGGTTTGTTTCAAAAAAGAAGAAGTGGTAAATTACTCGAGGACTATAGTCTCTTTATTTTGCAGGTTCCAATTTAACATTAATCATAAAAATACTGTTGTGGGGAGGGGAAAGCCATTTATCTGCTGACTGCTATTTGGTAAAAATCTCTTTTGTGAAACTTTAGAAGTATTTCTGTGAAAGTATGATTGTCTGGTCTGTTGATTGGCAGCCAAATTATTATAGCCAAATCCCTTTTTACGGATAAGATGCCTGCGTTGCTGACCTTAGGGGTTTGCAAGGGACATGCTAGTTATCCATTATTACGACAATAATCATGAAATTATAGTGTTGAATGAGGGGAAGAAGAGGGAGTTTGGTTCCAGAGTAAGTAAACAGCTGTTGTACCAAAGACAATTTTGGTGGAGTTTTTACTGACAAACATTCTTCCAAACGATAATAATAGATACATTTTCCGTTGGAGATAAATGAACAGAACCCATCCTTAAGTGTTTTGTTTATGGAATCCCCTCTACCATTCATAGCGTACCATACATTTCTCCAGCTTCTTCCATGGTTCCTTGCAGTAATAATCCCATTTCCCCTTTTCCCTTCATGCCCTTTTTACCACTGTTTTATTGGCATTTGTCTAACTGTCAGAAGGCTAGCAGAAAAAGTATATTGATACTAAAACGTATATCGATGTATATGATATTTTTTCCAAGCAGATGGAACTTGGCAGAGAGTATTATCTTTTTAGGTTGATCCAGATGAGGATCTGAATCAGAGAATTTCTAATTGCAAGATAGAGCATTTTACAAATTAAAAAAATAAGACATATAAAAGCAATTCATTCAAATCTGACTTCCCTGACAAAACATGTATTTAAAACGGTTGCAGCTGTTCATTTCAGTCCATTTAAATTTTCCAGTGACATTTCTGCTTTTGTTGTTGCACATTTCTGTTTTGTCATTATTATTATTATTATTATTATTGTCCTTGTTCTTCACTTTACAAAGTTTGGCATTTTATAATTTTCCACTCTGAAAGCCATGTAGAGCACAAGAGGCTGTGCTGGTGCAGCTGATTGCCTAAGGGAGAGTAAGATAAACATTGTTGTGGGCCAGTACTAAGCAGAAATAGTGTCCATGCAGGCCGGAGGGACAAAAGAGAAACACAGTGCAGGAATGAGCTTGTTATATAAGCTGAAAAAAACCCAGCTTTGATCTCATTGGTTGGCTTTTGAGGCACACATGTCCTGGACAACTGAACGATTCTTTAAAATAAGAAGAAGAAAAAAAATGGAATAATTCACGTGATGTGCGCAGATGTTACATGTTACCGTTCTGTTCCTTCTGATTATGGAGTAAAGTGTGTAAACAGACGTATTGTAAGGGAGCAACAGGTGTTGCTGTTTGCTATAAAATGCGTGCCCCAATTCTGAACCTTTTCATTATTTGTTTATCTTTCTTAGATCAAAAGTGGCAAATCGGAGGCAGAGTGTCAGCAGCTGCTGCTGAGGAGTCTGCAGTATCTTGAACGCTACATTTACCTCATTCTGTTCAACACATACTTGCACCTGGAGAAGAAAGACTCCTGGCAGCGGTCATTCACTCAGTGGATGGAACAGGTATGTTGTTTTATGTTGTGTTTTGTTTGTTTTTTTGCTTGTTTTTACATAATTTCTCGTACCTTCATATGTTTATTTCTAATCTTGTTGACACTGTTGTGCACTTCATATCAATTATCTACCCACACTCTCCACTTATGTAATGGATTCTTGAGTTTCCTGCCTCCTACACACCTTCAAACATTACTGGAATAATTTCTTTTCAATTTGCAAGGGGGGATCTTGAACTTAAAAATGAAAAGCTTGAATTGCAGCATGATGGCAGCAGCAAAAAAGGCAGCTGGATTCATCTTGCTGATGTTCACTTTTGCTGAGTGCTTCCCCCGTATCTTACGTCCGGAACAAAGCAGCGCAATTTTCATCGCTGTCCTCCGACCGAGGCAGTTGTCACTCTCACTGCTCCACAATACAGACCCTTTCTCACACACACAAATCTTTTATCAGCCTTTACTCACGTAGACCCTTAAGAGTCAGCCCTTAGTGTGTGCACTGTGGAGCGTTACCACAGTTTCATGTGGAATTTACAAGGCTATTCTGGTTGTGTTGTGGCCTGGTTCTTCACACATTGAACTTCATCATGTCTCGCCTCTGTTTTTGTTGGTACATTAATCGTTTGGGCAGCTGTGCCCCTACAGTAAAGCTCAGAATTTATGTGCATTCCAAACAAATGAGTAGTCTGTTGGTGGTTCCGACACACCTCCAACCGACTGACCAACACACACCCACACAGAAAGCATTTAGTCATAAAGAATAACCAAACAAGCTGAATCCAACTGACCTCGGTACAATACCACTGAAATTGGTTTTTGTGTGTGTGTGTGTGTGTGTCTGTGTGTGTGTGTGTGTGTACACCGCTGTCCATTTTGTATCAAATAAAGGTGTATGTATCTTGCTGTTGTGCCTGACGGCACTTTGAAGATCAGAAACAAAGATGCATTTTAATTATTTTCATCACATACATATTTTCATCTGGCAACCATTGGGGTTTTTACAGGTTCATGCTATAGTATTTATTTGTGTATATCAACACAACAACACCACATGCAGCATTTTGGCCCCATCTCAGCAATACATCGTAAAACTTGTTTTATTTAGTACAATATAGCAGGAATTAAAAGGTTTTTTAGAGTTTTTAAGAAAGTTTTTTCATTATTAAATCATCTTGATTGATCCAAATTACAGAAAAATTGACACTTTGCGCAAAATTCACTTCCACCCTTGTCTTTTCACAGGAAGAAATGCTTTTTTGAGGCACTGTAACAGCCCACACAATAATGTCAAGAAGGCCAAATTCAATCTTAGTACAATTGGGGGAAATTAAGTTGGATTAAAGCAGTTTTCTTCTAAAGAGTTGAAATGATGGATTATAGTCTTTTTGAGAATTTGACAATGTGACATCTTAGCCATTTTTGGTTCTTATGTGTGTGCAGGAACACAACTAAGATCCTGGAATGTCTGCAAATGACTGAGTGAAAATCTCCTTCTTTGTCCTTATTGAGGTGGAACAAAGTGAAAGAAAAGCTTTCATCTGAAAATAGACTGGAACAATTGCAGTGAAAACAGAGATCTGAGAAATATGCATGGTCAATGGGGGCATATTCTTCCTGTTGTGAATAGCAAATATATGTGGTGCATCAGAGTGGCTCTAATGGTCCAGTTATGCCATGAGAAAATAGACGCAGAGTTCACAGCATTAGCCTGTGCTGGTGCAGCTCTCCTATAGAGCAGACGGTCAGGGTATACAAACATTATGTGTCAGTGCCAGCCACCAGTATGTCCTTTTTCTGTGCCTAATTGCAGATATTTTATTGTGACTTACTCCCTTTAATGATTTTTAAAGTTGTGCATCCAGCTCCTTTTCTGACATGCATTAGGTAGAAAATGTGACAAATGTCCATATCTGGATCAAAGCCTTGATGTTGTAGCTCTTTGGAATGCCCATTCAGGCTGGAACATGTTTCTGCAACAACAAACAGCTTTGCGCAATGAGCAGAGAGAAGGGGTTTCTGGGTAAACACTGTATGTGGACGACAGCAATTGGCCTGTGCTACAGATGTTAGATCTCACAAAAAAATGTTAGCAGGGTACCTTAAGCTATAACCAACATGTAGGTAATTTGGGACCAGTCAGTCTCTGGAGGGTTTTATGGTTGCTGTGGCAACAGCCCCAGGTATTGGGTTGCGATGAGGCTGCTTTGTAGGCTATAGAACTTTTTTATGCTAAATGCCAGTACTGATATGATATTACGATACAGGAAGCGTGTCTCACAAATTTGGTCTGTTGCTCCCACATTAAGGGCAAACATTTTGTCAAGACAAGCAGCTGCTCCCCGCCAGACATTTTTAGTACGAGATAATAACACGACTTCCCGCCATCCATAACAGCCACAGTCACACGTTCATGCTGTGTCATTCAGATGGGAAATTATCAAAGTTCTCAGAATGATCTGAAAGCAAAGCCACGCACGGAAGAATCCAGCTCGGTTTGGCGTCAATTTTCCAACTTCAGGGCTTCATTTAGAGTCTATTTTACATTCTATCTTTACAGATGGGCAATATACAGCTCATTGGTTATTTTCTCTCACTGTTGATGTGTAATAAGAATAAGACGTTTGTCCACATTATTGTGAAAGTGCATAGGTTTTTTTGCGTATTCAAGGAAACATTTGAAAATACATCTTAAATAAAGCCCATGAAAACACAGAAATCAAAATGATTGCTCTGATCTATCTGAAAATCAGCTTCATAAACCAGAAAATCCAGTGTAAACGATCTACAAACTGTAAACGGTCACTTGCATGGGTAAACAAAACCGGAGTGAAAATAAATTTAGATCTACTTGTTCAAATCCGGTTATTGTGCAGATTAGCTGGATACATTTCCACCTCCTACCAGCACTGTGATATGTTTACTGGCCCAGTTGCAACCTAAACTCAAACACCAATCCAACCAGTCAACCTGAAGGCACGATCATTAGCCTATCACCAATGACATTACACAATCATTAATGACAAACTGCGACGCCTGAGGCAGCAATCATGGGTCATCACCATCATTTGTGCATCGAAAGCAATTGTTACATGGCGTATTATACAACCAGCTAGCACTCCATGGTACAGTGATGTGGACACAAATCTTCCTAATTAGGTCATTTCCCACAAATACAAAGAACCAAAAAGCAGAAAGTGTCAGGAACGCAGGACTAAACGTTTAAGAAGAGGCTAAATCGATAGCTTAGGCTACATTTACACAAGAGATTTTGATGCCGGATGTCAGTTTCTAAAGTTTTTACATATATCTTACATCTTACAACCGCTTCTTTATGTGGCTTTTGACGTGTAAGAGCGCATTAGAGTTCCCATATTCACGAATTATCCATGTGACGAACATTTTGTCATCTCCTCACTTAAATCCCAAAAAGCAAAAGTGGCGATATCTGCTGTTTGAATACTCAGCCGACCTGAATACTCCTCATTTCCATTTTTGATCAATTCATGCAGAGATGTAAATATTTTTGCTATAATGTTTTGCTTGTACACAGCACATATTTAAACTCGAAGAAAATATTTAGTTGGAACATTTGTACCTGGAGGCCAAAACGTACCGTAGCATAATAGATGAGGAAGTGACTGCACAGTTTGAGCCGTAGCACAACAATCTCACCGTGTTGTCACCAATTAGTACCAGTAAATGGATGTTTGAAAGGAGACATGCAGTGGCACAAACACCATGAAAACACCATGAAAACACCAGGTAACCCAGCTGCACAATAGGCTGCATCTGCTGTTTTTGGCGTGCTTTTGTGGTGTTTTTTTCTGTGTGTTTTTCCCTTTTAATACTTCACAGCATAGAAATAGTGAAGATAAATAGTAATGCTGTTAGTAAAATTTTAGTTTCGTTACTTTCCCTATCACCCCATCCGTACTCAGCAATTTAGTTTTTCCACTCAGACTGGTCAGAAATAACAAATCACTTAAACGTTAACTTTGCCAGTGCTAATGTAAAACATTATTTTGTTATAGTATGAATAAATGGGACATGTACTCCAGAGCTGTATTTGATGGATTGATTTCACTAGAGTAGTTCATGAACCGTCACAAAGTACAGCCATAATAACATGGACAGGAACTGCAAGATATGAACTAAAATGAAACCATACTTGTTGTTGTTTTATTAACTATTTTCTATCATGTTTATGATAAATTTTGCATTAATAACAGTAAAATCACTGATTTTACTGTGAAGCAACAGTAACTTACTGTTGTTGTTATTAATCTATAACAACAAGTTATAGATTTTTATTTATTTATTTATTTATTTGCTTTTATTTGTGCAACACACATTTCAGACTGACCTTGTATCTTTCTGGTTTTAATATACCAAGCCTGCATACTTCAGTATGGTTATGACTTAACAATTATAATCCCTACTTTCTGCTGCTTTACCCTGGGTTTTAATGGAATATTTTCTTTGAGTCTCTGCCCAAACAGCTAGACAAAGGAAATATAAATACATTTGATCGCTCATTGCTTCCAAATGTTTGCGCTGTGTTTGATGCTGCATGAGAAAGAGCACCGAGCTAGAAATTCATTGCTTTCCACCTTAGGCTTTTCTCTCAATCATGTGGGTGCGTTTAAAATGTTTGAGCATGTGAAGCTAAAATAATCAGTTGCCTTTTTGCATGCAAAGCGTTTCCATTTGACTTTCTCTCTCTGTTTTGTCATGGTTCCCCTGAACAGTAAGGGACACACTGCTCTCAACTGCTCTCTTGATGCGCAGGGCACCAAGATATGAAAATATGAATAGTGTGCATGTCGGATCCAAATTGGGATCAGGTGCAGGAGTTTGTAAGCTCCCCAAAACACTTCACAAGACCATAACAACACTTTTCAGAGAGTTTACTGTGTTTTCTAACACATAAAAGTGTGTCTTGTGCCCTGTTTTTGCTACACGTGCAGCAGCGTCACAGCTGTGGAGCTAATTGCCACATAATGACGGTGTGCTGTTTATGTTGTCAAAGCTAAAAGGAACCCAAAAAAGTTCATTTAAAATAAATAGCATATGCATTGTGCCCACTTTTGGACAAATATTGTCCCTACAGTCGGTGCTCTGTGTTGCCTCGGTGGTGTGCTGCAAGATCAGAGCAGGAACATCAGAGGAATCATTGGAATTGAAATCCATGTTTGCTAAGCCACGACGTGGTCTATGATACAATGGCAGGACTTGTGTACAGTGCATACCATGGATGCCTCCAAAAGAGGTACCCAATCACTCACTCCAGCTGTTTTGATGTGTGGCACAGAGGCCTCCCTGTCCCCCTGCACAGGCCTGGTATGTGCTGCCTTTGAGATAACCGAGTGCAGAGAAAAAGCTTCCCCCTGCTCGGCTCCACCTCTCCCCCACGCTGCAGCCGCCCTAATGAGTATTGATGTTTGCGATCTCTTCAATACCGGATGAAATGCATATCTGCCAGTTCTGATTATTGTCAGCCATAAGCTTTTCACCACATACTAATTGGTTCAATGCTCTTTCACATGCAGCACACAGCAAATCGTGCTTTACCGCTGAAGACATGTTTACAGGAACGTTACCTGCCGAGGGGTCTAGGTGTAGTTCATGCCCCCTCTGGAAGACCCCGATCCTGTGGTAGAACTTTGCTGTCATCCAAGAACACAAAGGGGTCCAGTTTGTAATCTAGGATGTCACTGACAGGTCACACACAAACCTGCAAAAGACTGCAAACACACACTGGTTGGCGTAGTGTTCAATTTTATTTACACTTCGCTCCATTAATAATACACTAATAATAACAAGAATAACATCAGATTATTATTATTGATGCTTTGCTGACACTATTTAGCAAACTTCCTGTCAGTAAATTGCAAAGAACCATTTCCATCTGTGTTGTTTCTGGGAAACATTGTCATATAAAAGTTCCTTTTATGCTTTTTTTTTAATGTCACATTATCAGTTCTGAGGATGCCGTAGACGTGCAGAAATGATTTGTTGAGCAAACAGGTTGGTTGGCAACGCAAATTAAAATAAGTCATTAGTGCCATGATTAAAAAGTTTTGTTTTGTAACGTCTGGCTTTGACTGTGAACGCCAGCATGGGTCAAAACAAATGCAAATACAATAAATGAGCAATCCTGTTTGTTTGTAGGGAGAAATAGTCAAAAATAATCGAATGGTGCAAACAGGACGCCACACTCCTCTGATTTTGATTCAGCATTAGACTAAAAAGTTGTTTTGTCCCACAGTGACCCACAGAGCGAGCTTTCATCTTCAGCTATTATACACAATTTTTCAGGGAAAATCAAACCCTTACATTTGCCTGCGTCAGACTAACTTTCCATTGTAATTGTTCACACATTTTATATTCAGACAGCTGAGTAATGTAGTAGATGACGCCGTTAAAATGCTGTGGTTAACTGTACAAATCAAGACTTTCTCCGCGTTACGCCTTCTACAGAATAATACATCCTCTGCACCCTCTCATTTGTTCCCATTGAATCCCCTCAAGAGCAATCAGGCTGGCCGCATTCAAGAAATCAACCTGTCAAATGACAGAAATAATACATATGCTCAAAAATTGACAGTTCCGAAACAATCATGTCCTTTAAGGAAGTCTGTGTATTTCTCTTCAGCCTAGAAAATAGATGTTGTAGACTCTGGTTCTGCCATTTGTCCAGTGTCGACTGAAGACAATAAAGTTTTTCAGCGTAACACGATATTGTTACATCAATTCTGTCTGGTCAGCGAGTAGGGAACTGGATTGACCGCACTGTGTGGTGCTGAAGGTTCCTGCTGGACAAAGAAACTATCATCATTGTTAGAGATATCTCAATAGAAGTACATCTGCTATTGTACCATGAAGTTTTCCTCAGAATCATCCACACAGCAGCAGACATTCAAAACATCCTGAGAGGTATTTCTGTAGGTGACCTCACTCACGCACACTAAAGGGAGCCAGATATTTGTGTCCACAAGTCATGTCATTATTTACCACAATGCTAAACATTTCTCCTTTGGCACAAACCGCTCCGGTCCGGTCAGAGATGTCTTTGTGCGCCAAAGCTCAGGAAAGAGATGTAGCCCACGCAAATGTAGGTTACATTAGGGAGGCATCTTAGCCCACGTTATTTTTGAGTCATTTGGCGAACATTTTTGTGGGTTTTTGCAAACTAGCACACAGCTGGTGGTTCAGCCAGGGTCTGACACATGCGGGGGGGGATGTGGACTGCAGAAATAAATTTACATTATGCTTCCACAACTAAAAAAGTTACACTGTTTAGCTCCTCATCCAGGGCAGGAACTCTTCAGGGGTTCAGAAACAGGGCTCATAATAACAAACATCTCTAATTGGTGAGAGGCAAACTTTAATCCAAATGAAATGAAACCATTTTTCAAAAGTTCTTGCTATCTTTAGCAGAACTTGAAAGCGCTACGCTGCAGGAACACACCTATAGACTGGTTGAAGGGCTCATACGGCTCCTCATCCATGTTGTTCCCGACTTGTAATTCCATTCCCTGTTGATCAACAGATTTGACTTGCTTTTGTTTACAAGGTTTGACTTTCCCACTTGAATAATTCGCTCTTCTATCAAATGTAGCAGCTGAACATCACAGCCTGAGGCTTCCTGTTAGAGTAAACTGGACAAGCTGTGGCAGCTCGAACAGCCTGTTTAATCTGGACGTTTGTTGCAAAGCAGTCAGTGTCTGCAGGGTTTGTCCAGTGTTTTGTTTGGCTTTATGGCCAGATGTTTCTGGTCGTCCATGGTGTTTCCCATCAGTCTATAGTGTTTGACAACCACAGTAGACCGTGAGTCAGCATGACCTCTTAAGCTTAACACGAACGCTCATCTCATGGGAAATGGCCTCATGATCTAACTCAAACACAGAAACACTGACTAACGTACACACTTAGCATTTTTTAATGCACTGTAGTTCCCGTGTAACAGTTGTAGGGTGGAGAAGGACACCAAATCTGTATCACAACGAAAGAATGCTCCATTAAGATGAAAGCTTGTATTGAGATCTTACAGAAGTGAAAATAACTTTTTTTAGCAGTACAATATACTTAAAAATGTAAAGTACTCGTTGTGAAGAACCTCCAGTTTTGTGTGCTTTCATGCTTACGGCTGAAAATGGGACATACAGTACATGACTATATACACATTCAATATAGAATAATAAAGGAGATTTCCATGGTAAGTCTGGAAAGAGGGAATAACAGAAGAAATAAAGGGAAAAAGAAAGAAAAGATAATATTTGTGAATATTTTTGATGGACAGAAAGTGCATATCAAAAATTATGCTTGCCTCCTTGTAGTATAATGGAGTATAATGGAGCTATGCTCTTTAAAGCAGAGGCCAGACAAATGTATTTCTCCTGATGTAGTACTTTGATAAGTATCATTTGGTACTTCCTGTGGAGGCTTGAAATCTTTCTTGAAGGACATCTTGCTCATCAAGCTGTTGCTGGGACGTTTGAGTGCCGGATTGCAAAATGGAGCTTGAAAATGATGAAAGGGCAAATTATCTTGAAGCTTTGTATTCCAGTACAGGCACATTTAAATGTCATCTCAGAATGTTTCAAATGTACCTTTAATCTCTGAGCAGCCTGCTCTCTTACACATGAATGACACTGTTTGCCTGTTCATTGACATACTGTGTGTGTCCTTGTGTGTTTCCTTCAGGTGGCTGCCAGAGCTGGAGTTTATGACATCCTCAACCAGCTGGGTTTTTCAGAGTTTGAGAGCCCAAGGGACACGGCGCTTGCCAGGCTACGCTGCCGCTGGCAACAGCGCAATATTCAGTCACTTCCCTTCAGAGGAGAGTTCATCTGATCACTGTGAATACACCAAAACAATAATGTGCTTTCCGAAAGAGAAAACTTAAGTCTCTTTTGTCGTTGGCCTTCTGTTGACCCTGCATTATGGCTGTTTCCACAATCTGTTATGTCTTTTTCTGCCTTTTTTCAAACAAACACAGACCTTCTGGAGTCTAAATTCCCACATGCAGTATTACTGTTCATCGAATCAGTCTTTCAAAGAGTGAAAATCCTGGCAGTCTGGCCAGGCGTACCAATTAGAAATCTTTAATTACAGTAAAAAAGTTTAGAAAATATATTTTTACATTGTTGGATTTGAAATATTATTGAAGTGAAATGAAAGATGATGATTGAAAAACTTTCAGTATTTTTCAAGAAAATGTTTAGTAAATTTGAAAAAAATAAATGATTGATTGCATGAAATGAAAATACATTTTAAAAGATTAGGGATTTTGGGTGCGGGTTTTTTTTTTGTCTTTTACAAAAGAACAAGATTATTGCAATGATTAATCGAATCAATGGAGAAAAGTTTTCCACACTTGTGGTACTTGATCCATTTTTTTGATTCCAAAAATTGGTTTAAAGATATGTCAGCCTAAACTTGGTCATCCTGTTTCATAAAGGATTTTTTCTTTTATAATGGCGCTTTCAAATTCAACAAAAAACAAAACTGCAAAAAATAACTTTAGTGGAATAAAATGTAGTAATAACTGCAACGTCGACTGTATCTTATGTCTCTCAGCAGCACGTTGCTCCATTATTAGACATTTGTAGTTTGGATCAGAATTTCAGTGCATTAATATTTATGTGACCTCTTCCAAACAAGAAGTTTATAATGTTATGATGAAAACTTACTTTGTTTATCAGTTCTTAATGTTGAAGAAAAACATCTGTTGAAACTGTGTAATTATGGAACAGATAATACCACTTGGTCAGTCATCAGTTTTGGATTTACATGAGAATTGTAGCTGTTTTATGACCGTGTGTTTCCTCCGTCGCTGTCCTCTTGTTCTTAGAGTCGACTTAGGGGTTTCCTGTGTATAAATGAAAGCTCTTGACCCTTTTATTTAAATATTAATGTTTCCTCGAGTCAAAAGCAGATCAGCAAATTTTGTTAGTTGTTACAAGATGTTATTGGTATTTTCCTCAGTTATGATTTATGATAATGTATCCGCTTGTTATCCTTTAACCTGAAGCTACGATTTACGTTCATTTGATTTTATTTTGAAACTGTAAATGTATATCTTCCTTTTTGTGTCAAGATGTAGAGTAATGTTGCTTAGAAATTTCATAATGATACTTTTTCATAGGATTCTGGCCTATTGTGAACTGTGCAAGTATCAGAATTTAAAGTGGACGTACGCAGATACAGATGTGCAGTCTGACTCAGTTAGTGTCCTTTTTTCAAACATTTTCAATGCTTTAATTAGAAAAGAAAACAGTGGAGCCCTTGCTGTGACTTTAGGTAGTGTCTCTTTAAGGTCCCCTCCTGAAAGGCTTGCTCTGTTCTGATTGGCCAGGCGCGTTCTATAATAACAGTCCCAATTATGGGTTGTAGAGAAACCTGTACTTGAGAGGGCAAAAACACAAACAAAACATCTTCAGGCGGTTTTTAAGTATTGACATTTTTCCTTTTCAAGTTTGACAGACTTCGGCACAAACTCTGAGTACATTACAATGAAAAGCAGAATATGTCCCTTTTAATCTGCAGCCACGTTTAATCTCCATGATATTTCATGTAAAATCTGTAAAAGTATGTCGTCACGCTTTTAGAGTTTGGAGCAGTTCATGAACTGAAGTAAGAACCAGAAGTAAAAATTCTAATATTGGACTTAGAGTTCATGTTGATGCAGTGGGCTAAGTCCTTGATAGTTCATGTATTCGAGTATTTCTGGACTATAATTAGCACAGCTCCAGATTGCATAGTTATAATTTCCGTGACATCATGAGGCCTTTAGCAGGACTCAGATTATGTCTGTTATTAAGTCTGACTGTTAAATTCATGGTTGGAGGCAGCCCGGTCTGCAGATACTCGGTGCATGTTGGGATAAAATGCTAAATATACTGGGACAAAAGACAACACACTCCACACATAACTGATCTTACTTAGTGTCTAACGTGTCTAACATGCTTACATTCCAGGTGTAACTTTTAATGTACAGCAGACTTTGAATGCTTATTTTAGATTTTGAGTATTTTTTTTTTCAGTTTCTTCAAGTTGCTGATATTTGTAGCTTTTAGGAAACTTAAACTCTGCCTTAAAAGTAGGAAAATACCCTACTCACCATTCTTATGATGTGTATTTCTATTACAATGTTGAACTGTAAATTGGACTAATAAAGCAAATGTAAATCCGTTTTCCACTTCTTATTCGTGTCCTGATCGTGGCTTATCATTGTTCTTGTCATTGGTGTTTTGTTGTTAGCAACTACTGGATGACTTTAATTTCCTTCAGGATTAATTAAGTATCTATCGAGTGATGAAAGGGTCACCGGTTGGATCCCCTGCTGCCCATATCAAAGCTTCCTGAGCAAGACCCTAACGCCAAATTGCTCTCGACAAGCAAGTGGGCCTTGCGTGGTTACCTCGGCTGTCGGTGTGTGAATGTGTGTATGAATTGGTGAATGTGAGGCAAACATTGTAAGACGCTCTGGAAGAAAGCGCTATAGAAATGCAGTCCATTCAAGGAAAGTAGTATTCCCTAGATGTTCCACGGATACAGTATATTTCCTGAGTCTTCAGTTTCTAAAACAATATTAGCTTCTTTTTTTTTTTTTTGAATAACAAACTGTTCTCTCTACTATATAAAATTCAACCTAATTATTCTGAGTTTGAGCACATATCTGCAGGTAATAGTACCATCATTATCTAGCGATGTCCTGTTTTGATTATAATTGTTGGTGCCATCCGTCGTTGTGTTTTTAAGCTCAAATAAATCGTAATCACATAGATTTAACTGGCCTTGTCTGATTTTAGCATCATGTCATTATTACGGTATCAAAGTCAAACAAAGCTCATCTATTGATCCGAAGAATTTGATTTGAAAGTGTGGGAGGAGAGGTTTTCTGGCATATTTCTGGACACAACTTTATGCTGTGTGTATTGTTTCTCATTGGGACGCGGAGCCAAATAATCGTCTCTTCCCTCCTCGGCTTCCTTTCTTCTGCTCTTTATCCCGACATCATCTCTGCTCTGGATACGCGCCGCTAAGCACCCACTCATATATCCGGACCGCCTCTTTATCTTTTGTCAACGCCAACCTCAGAGTGCAGGGCAGGTTATGAACGTTGAGCAGCGTACATTTACACAACACAGATGATTCATTGTTTGAGTGAAATCTTAACATATTCCATAGACAGTAATAAAGAGCTTAGGCAGATCAAAAGACAAATCTGAGGTGCCTTTTGATGTGGAGAGGTAAGGTCTTAATTAAAAAATATATGGTCGCTCTTTCAAGACTGGAAGGTTATGTGGGGATTACTGGCCAGCACATCAGTGAAGCTCACTTGGCTTTGATGGCCTACTTTGAAAGGCTGATATCCCAGATCATTTCCCGTCTTCTAAGTGCATAGCAAGCTTATCTTGGGAGCACGGAAGTTGTTAGGATTTTATCACACCACAGCCTATCCTGGATTATTGTAAATGGAAACCAAGAGGCCCAGATTGAAATTCTTCTGTATAGTTTTTTTTTTTTAATCAGTGTTTTCAGTCTGCATCGTTCAATATATTAGATGTTTTATGCTCTTTGGTCATGTGTTTCAGTGTCTGATTTTATTGCACATATTGTACAAACAGTTACACAAACATGCTTATGTGTATTTGAGTATCTGCTAGTTTTCCCATCATTTCCTGTCAAAGCACATGTGTGAAAATGATTGAATTGCTGGAAATGTGTGTAAAATACATTTTGTGCTAAATCAGCGCCATCTTAGCTGTTTGCATTGTGTCTAAACTTATTTGAAAATACTCGATAAATGTGATTCGTGTCTAATCCAGATGAATATCAGGAACTGAGCTAAATTGCACCTGTTGATAGTCTGTCACAGGATAAAGTTGCCAAAAATAGTTTTCATGAACAAGATAGAAATGTAAACACCTCTCCTATCCTGTCACGTGAAAGAAAGCATGAAAGTCCTCAATCCAAATCCCAATCCAGGTCCAATTAACTTTTCCTTGACCCACATATGCATATCATCGAAATCCATGTGCTGCTTCCTGGGATATTCTGATGACAAACAAATGGGGAGAAATATAATCATACGAAAGGGGTAAAAACTTGCTCATAGATAACGAACGTGAACCATCGGCGTCATTATCGTAACATTTGTTAACTGGGGATCCTGTTTGTTTGTATTTGTTTGAATTTATTACTTTTCAGAAGGATTCCGCATAAAATCTTCGACCGATTGGGACAAAACTTTTGCTGCTGATTACAATCCATGGCCAGATTACAGTTTTTAAGGAACGGTAAAATAGGGCAATTTCTGCAAAAATAATACACCATATTGACAAAAACAAATCTGCTAGATTCACGTTATTGATCTTGTCGTCTGTTCAGTGATTGCTATCAATCAATGGCAATTTGGCCTTTGTAAGAAGCATGATCTCTTCTGATAACAAAATCGAAACGTTCCCTGTTGTTCTCTCTGTGGCAGCATTGTGAAATCGCTGATGGCTGTGTTGCTTTACAAAAAAAAAAAAAAGCATTTCACTACCAAATAATAAAAAACTACATATAGGTTTAATTATTCTCTAGTCTTGTTCAACCTTGGTGGATGTATCGTTCTTTTGTAATTGCTGAGATTTTACATGCAAAATATTCTCCATCTGTATTTGAATTTCTCCTCCAGAACGTCACCAACAGACAAATCTGTTCAAACAAAATGCGGATGTGGAGAGAAGCTATTCCGTTGCAATATGTGGCCAACTTGACTCCGGGTGGAGATAAGCTCAGGACATGAGGACATGCCTGGATGATATAGCGGCCCCTCGCCTTTGAAATGCTTTCCAAACTCATTGAGATACTCCCCAATGTGAAACTCAAGCTCGTAGTTCTGAAGGATCCTGAGATTACCGGAGACAAAGAGCTGCATTGAGAGGTGAGCGGCGAGAGGGGATGTAATGAACTTCATGTGAAAAGCTTCCCTCTGCAGATGAGAGAGCGCTCAGGAGAGGAGGCGCACTGCTCCCTGTTCCCTGTTCACAGCCCGCAGTGGGCTTTGATTGCTGGTGTGTGGATAAAGGCCACATTAAAAACCCCTCAGAGACTGAAAGTGTGCTACTAGCCTCCTCTGGGATTTCATCAATAACAATACCCATCCATCCATTACCTTACCATTACCTATAGCACTTATCTCAGCAGGTATGGTCCACACTGGACAGGTCACCAGCCCATCACAGAGCAGCTCAATCACACTCTCATTCCCACCTTTGGTCCATTTAGGTACTCTAATTCACCTGAGCCGCATGGATCCGTGGAGGAGGGGGAGCACGGACAAACTCGTGCTCTCAAACCCACGATCTTCTTGCTGTGCGTCAACAGTGCTAACCACCAATCCATCGTGCCGGCCTCAGTAATAACATGATGCTGAAAATCTTACAAGGGATGTTCTCAAATTTGCTTTGGCAAATACATACCTCGCCTTGATTTACCAGGGGCAATAATACATAAACCCTTTGAGCCTGGGTATTACACACCCCACTGAGCAGGGTAATGAAAAATCTCAGCCTGCAAGACCAAAAAAAAATGCTGTATTGAATTAATAGCGAGCTTGTAAATGCTCCTTTTATTTCATTTGATCTGGTGGAACAGACCTCGTTGACTGTTGATAACAGGGCTGCGTGTCGTTCAGAAAAATTCAATTCCTCTATCACAACCACCACATGGAACATGTTTCCTCAATACGCTATTTTGATACGTTTAATTATTTTTTACACGGAAAAATAGCAGCTAGAGCCATCATTTACTGGTAGAGAAACTTTGAGGATTCAGTCAGTTACAACATATTTCAAAGTTGACCAAGGCCAGTTTAGACCTTCAAAAAAGCAGAAAATCATCAATATATGGCCAATATATGGTTCAATACCATTTTTCATGACAACTAAGAATGAAGAAAAGAATAAACGATGCTCTGGGTTTAAGGGATACATACTTTGTTCAAAATTTGACTCGTACTTCGTCAATGTTTGCACATCTGAGTTAATGCATGAATGTTGAATTGAAAATTTTGGAGATCAATGTCTGAACTTGATAGATGGAAACAAGAAAACAGAATGAAGACACAAAGGAACAAAAAAAGGGAAAAGAAATATATAAATAAGGATGACATGAAAAAAGAGAGAGGAGGGAGGAAGGAAGGAAGGAAGGAAGGAAGGAACAAAGGAAAGAAGGAAGGAAGGAAGGAAGGACAGAAGAAATACAGTAAAGTATATTACAGAAAAGAAATGTTGCAAAGTAAATATTATATTTTTCTTTCTACATACAGTGGAATTAAAACACAAAAACTCCACAAAGAGCAAAACTCAAAACAAATGTCCAGGATCTCAAAAGTTAAGTACCAGCCTACTTAGTCACTTCCTTCTCCCTTTGTGGGGAGTTTGTCTGCTTATATGAGTTTGATTAAAAATTAAACAAGACAACGAACTCTCAGAGTCTGTCATAAATTTAAAAAAATGTTCAAACATTTGACAGAAATATGGTGAAGCAGATGTGAATACTGGGGGAAAAAACAGCTGCAGCTCCCACACTCATTACATTGTAATTACATTTTCATAAGGCAGGTCAAGTGAAACTCATCATGTCTGACCAGGGTCATAACTCAGAGCTCTCTCTTGAAGCGTTCAGTCAGATCCTTCCATCCATGCACGCGGGGCACGGGACCATAATAACAACTTTTTGAAATCACTGGGTTGTATCTTGGCAGGGATGAGGTCTCGCTCTTCCCTCAGACCAGCAGCTGCTTTACATCTCCAGATGAAAAGTCGCATATTTTCCCAGAGTGCTGGCATGGCGAGACCGCATTACAGCACACGCAGAGGCATCTGTAACCCAGCACACACACTCACGTCTCCCCACTGTTGGGAATTCGTTGGAAATTTGCTCTTTTGGACACATTCACACTACTAGTCTTAATGCCCAATTGTGATTCGTGCCTGTATGTGTTTTTTTTGACAGAGTCCTATATCTGAAACCTGCATTCATACGGTTTTGACCCGGAAAAAAAAACAACCCCAAAATAAAGCTTTAGTTGCATGGTTTGAGACAGAAAACATCATTCATAATTCATCTTTCAAGGGCCACAGTCAGTGAGATTTTATGAAGTGTGACTCAGACTTGAAAGGAATCAAATGTGTAAAAAACTTTATGTCGTTATTATATTTTTACTAAACTAATCTGCTGCACAATAACACACTCCATCACGCAGCTAATGAATCAAATTTCCCCCATTCTCACACTAAAAGGATTGCAGATGTTTCTGTTCCCCGATAGCTTCAAGTAGCCTGGATAGTTAACACAGGCGCAAAAATCGAAATGGAACAAATCACTCCAGTGCCAGAGTATATCAGTAAGAATGTGTGATTCAGCAGAAACCCCGTACTTTATTGTATGTGAAGCTGCACAGTTGGTTTCTACTTGTTTGTCACAAGCAAGTGTGATGAAGTAATTTATAGGAATTAACACACAATGTTCAGAGTTGTGGTGAACTGATGTCACACAGCTAGGATGTTTTTAATGGAAATGAATGCCGTTCCTACATTTCCTTTCTCATTGTGATTGATTACTCGTGTATTCGTGTATGAAGGCAGCTGTGATCTGTCTGCCTCAGGTGACTCTGGTAGCTGGCAGAGAACAGTACAACAAACTTCCTTGCATAACCTAAATCTGTTTTTTTATTTCATCACAACATTTATTACATTAATTAGCATGTGTATTTGTATAATTATTTGGGATGAATTAAGATGGATCACTGCTGTTGGCAAATATCATAACAAAAATCATGGCATTAGCAGAATTAAAATAATCCACAACATGTCATCCTCTTTGCTCGACGTAGCATCCTGTAATTCCTGGTGAATGTGCCTATTTCAAGCAAATGTGTAAAACTTTTGTAGATATATACTTAATACTTTTAGTTTCATCAAGCATTTTCTGATCAATGTGTCAAAATTAGCAGAAAACATCTGGATGGAGACATACTGTTAAGCATTCTTTGTGTCATGGGCTGCACTCAAACACAGATCATGGAGAGGACACCCACCTAATCTACCAAAATAAGTGCAGAGACGTGACACTCTTAATCTGTAAGGGCTCATAACTGGATTAGATGATAATTGACGATGGCTGAATAATGGAAACGGAACATATAGTGTTCAGTTGAACTCTAAGATCAACCATTATGTGAGTGCAGAGAATGTCCGCGTTTACACCTTACATTAGAATCTGCATCTGGATATATTATCAGGATGCTCTGTTAGAGGACTTGAAACCTGGATTTTCTCATCCTCTGCATATTTTCTATTCTACTCACTACAGGGCTCATTCCAAGCTCTTCAAAGATGGAGACGTAAAATTTGTCCCGACTGTCAGGAGGAGAATCCTACAGGGACCCGTATCCACGAGCACGCTGAAGTCTTCAATGCATGTCTTTTACTTGTAGTGGAGTATTTTCCGCTGTGGTATTTCCGTCAGGAATAAGAGTATTTCTTCCAGCTTTGAATATGGAACACAGTGCATTAAATGATGTCTCTTCCAGCGGTGCAGCGCAGGACACAGTGTTCTCACTAATGCGGCCGCTGTAGTAGAAAATTGTTCTGGTGTGTGGATTTAACCAGGGGCTGTGACTGCAGCTATTCATTTAATTTAAGGAAAAAACAAGGCTCCTAATTCAAAAGCATGCTATATTGTGGAATGTCATCCTGGCTTTTGGACTCTCAAACACTATGGATGGAAAAAAGGGCATAAAACTTCTTACAAGGCAGTTAATGGTTTCCATCTCTTAATGCTGTGGTTAGTTTCCTTTGCTTATTAATGTAGAACGCTGGATCCCAATCAAATCCTCTCACTGCTGCCTCGGAGGGATAAATGCATAAAACCCACACCTGCTCTACATTGACCATCCAGGAGCATGGAGGTAATTATCCACAGAGAGTAGGCAACACTCGCGGGAGGACCTCCAACGCAACCCAGACACAGTCGGGAGAGAAAAGAACGTCCAGTCTAGACACCTCCAGTACCTGAAGTTCGGAGTTATGGACGCACATTCCTGCCAGGAAAAAGTGTAAAGGATAAAAGAAGACATTTTCTCAGAGTAATTCAATATTTGGATTCAGTCATGAATAATTCAATCAGGACAAAATTCTAAGATTCCTATTATATAATTTCTTACATGAAGTTCAAATGTTCAGGTTCTTTGTCTAGATTGTGAGTTGACACAGCTAATCGTGCTAACTGCATGATACCTCAAAATATTGATAATCAACGATGAGGCAATTAGTCATTTTCATGTCATATCTTTCTCACACTTACTCCAAATCATGAGATACAAACATCAATTTAAGGCTTGTCAAAATTACAACATATACAAAGTCATACTTTACAGTCAGAAAATGAAAATGAAGTCAAGAGATTCTATCGCTTTGCTCAAAGTTTCAAGTCAAAATGAAGACACTTGAGTCTCAGCTTTTATAGTTTTTCTCTTTCAATTCTGGTGGCTCAGAAAGTCAAACATATGACAATCTGAGTCAAAAGCTTCACAAACTAAGTTAAATGTATCAGTTATAATTACAACATGAATGAAATACTTCAGTCAAGGTTTTGTTCCATTTGCTGTTGCGTTTATGATTCACTGCATGAAACTTAGTAAATCAGAATTTCAACTTCAAGAAATTCAAAGACTCCCACAGACTTGGTGACTTTGACCTATGTGACCTGCAACAGAATTTTCCTAAATTCAACAACGTAATCTCAAAATTGTCTAGCTGCTACAGTCCACCTCTAAAGCCGATGGCACAATTCTGCTCGCATAGGTTTACATGTTTATTGTAGTGCTGCACTTCCACACAATCTGACATACAGTCTTACATATCATACAGTCTGACACGGATTACAACTAACAAGTCTTTACCAGTCTCACACAGTGAGACGTGCAGTGCCTTTATACAACTGCTGTTAGTTTGCAGGAGGCAGGTCAGGATTTTGATTGACAGTGGAAAGTCCAAAGTTATTAAATGAGTCACTTTAGGGATTCAATGTAAAATGTTTACTTTGAGGGTCAATTGTCTGAGAAAATGCTGAAAACTGTCTTTGTATCGCAAAATGATGAAATCCTCGAGGCGTTCACTCATATGTTGAGAAATTTCACACACTTTCCCTGGTGAGCTTCCATAACTCTCCGTGTGTCCCATCCCCCCTCTCTCCCTTTAAGAGAAGACTCCTGACTTGTTGGTTCAATCTGTGGTGGTCCTGTCTCAGTCCCTGTGGTCCGCCTTCACTTTGGTCTCCAGCAGGGTGAGCGGGGGCCAAAAACTCAAAGCAGTCATCCAAAGTTTGAACAAACTGTTGAAATCTACTGTCGAGTTTTCACACCTTCTGAGCCTTTAATGATCACAGCTGCTGGATTTCCTTGTCTACAAATGGAACATATGCACACAGTGACATCTGCAGGAGTGCCCCCATATTTGGAAAACTTTAATACTTGCACACAGCATGAAGTCATTAAATCAGACAGTGCACTGTGCTTTGCTTGTGTCAAAACAGTATCCCACATAGTGGGAAGTAGAACGTGGAGTCCAAGCTGATGTTCTTCACACAGCGGGAGAGTTTCAAATCTACACTTTCTTTCATATTTCATCTTTTATATTTTACAGACATTCTCATGACCTGTGACAAAGTGGCACTTTGAGACTTCAGTATGGCACTGTATTAGTTTTGCGAGGGTCTTTTTTGGAGGACATGGGCCGAGATTTAATGAAGGATTGGAAAAAAAAAAGATATTTCAATATAAATCGAGTCTGAATTTAGATCCAATTTTACTTCAAAAATGTGCATTTGAAAAACTACCCAAGGACATTGTAACTTAACTTTTACCGCATTAATCGCAGTTCCTGTGATAAAAAAAGAAGACACTCTCTGACACCAAATGAGTTTTGTGGGTCAGCAGCTCTTCAGGACATCTCAACCAGCTCATCAGTTGAGTTGTCTTCACTGTGCGTTGATGTCCAACGTGTCAAAGACAACTGAACTTTTGGATTCGCTGACAATAATTGCATTTGAATGCAGCACAGGACTTTGTGCCTCTCTTTGTTTGTGGACTTTGTGAGGTCCTATCATATTACACCAGACTAAACGGAGTGCTTGATAGTCACTGCACAATTTAATATTGAGAATTCAAAGCATAATTCGATTGAAACAAGTCCAACTTTGACTCTCTCTAAGGATACCTATTTGCCAACAAGTCTGTTTAAGCAATTCCTCCTCTGTCTCCTTACTCCATTATCACTTTACTGACACATATATAAACATACATATATATTTTCCATTTGTCTGTGGACTTTTGCAGATCTGTTTCCTGTCAGAAAGCTCGACACTTTCAGACCAGATGAGTTTTTGGTGTGGGGACGTTTTGCTGGAGAACGTCTCATATTTCCCCTGTAAGTTGGCTGAATGAGTGTGGCTGTGCAGTGCAGAGTCGGCGCTCCCACTGCAGGCTGCAGGCGAGGAGCTGTGAGTCCCACTGTAACCAACACTGGTGCGTAATGGTGCACGACTGGTCGGCAGATGTTTCACCACAGGGACGCTCCGTTTCTGTGTAGACTTTAGCACAACTTTTCTTTTTTCTTTTCTCCTGACGTTTTTTTTTTTTTTTTTTTTTTTTTTTGTTCTTCCTCCTCCAGCGCAGGCGTGCGTAAAGCGCTTTTTTACGCTGATATCTGAGAAGAAAAGGAGGAAAAAACCGGACTACCTCTTCAAACTGTCCCGGTTTACCGGGTAGTTGTCGTCACCAGCACCCCAGATATCCCCCAGCTCCCTAAATGGATGAGGCAGTCTCGGTCTTTGCAGTTGAGCACAGGCCAAAAGGCTGAAAGTCCTTGTAAATATCGGTCAGTTTGGGGAGAATAACGCAGAGAATGTCCGGCTGCTCCGCTGAAGCTCCACACTGAAGACTTCTCTCACCCGCTGAGCTTTTCAGCAGGAAAGAGACTTCTCAAAAAGTTTACTACTAAAAGGAAACTTCAACTCAGCTTAAGTGGCAGCTTTCTAACGAAAACTCTCGCGATGGATTGTATGTATTTATTCGTGTGCTTTTCACTCAGTCTGATGTTTTTGGATCATATTTACGCTGCAGAATCACATGGTGAGTTATTTCGTTTTCTGTCCTGTTCTTTTGTTGCTGTGCTTGCATTTGCAACGCGCCACATAGAATCTATCAGTTGGCACAGGAAATAATATTGATAGGTCACCACAGTGAGTCTGCTCAAAGCGAAGCAAACCAACGGTTAAACTGTTTTATTCTCCCTCCCTGCATGTTCACTTGGCACTGTTTGTGTTACAGATAAAACCGAACCATCTTTAGTTGCATCATACTATGTTGTCTTGTCAGTTATACGTGTATTTCACTGAGATTTATGCCTTATCACTTTTCCTTCTTGGCATGTGCTCTGTGGTTGTGATTCTCACTTGACACTGTCTGTCCCATCAGAAAAACTCTCTGGAAAGTTAAGTGAATACGGTCTTATCGTGCCATTCAGCACAGACTCCCACGGCCGGTACATTTCTCACGTGGTCTCAGCTGGAAGTGGAAGTAACGGTGCTGCTGATGCTGCTCCAGGCCTTGGCAGCAGCGGCAGCAGCAGCAGAAGCAACAGCAGCAGCAGCAGCAGCAACAGCAGCAGAAGAAGACGGGTGGCCCGCAGTGCCCCTGACATGCCCTCTGTCACCTCCAGCTCCACTCAGCAGCACTTGTTTTTCAATGTCACCGTGTTTGGGAAAGAGCTCCACCTCCGCCTGAGGGCCAACAGGAGGCTGGTGGCTCCGGGAGCTTTTGTGGAATGGCAGGAGGACTTTGAGGAAAAGAATAAAGAGCATGTCCATGGCGACTGCGTGTTCACTGGAGACGTGACAGACATGCCTGAGGCCTCCGTGGCTATCAGCAACTGTGATGGACTGGTAAGTGACTGACCTGTAGGCAGATAGGCTTCAAATGTTGGGACAAACCAGCCACTCTTACTCCCCGAAATTGAGTAGAAAGCCCCCGTTTTGCTGTGATGCAGCTTTGAATTCAGACAAACAGAGCCAACAGATGGAAGCTGCTCACAAATGTAATTTACTACTGTGTCGTAAACAATGCCATCCAGAGTCCCTTTGAGGCTGCACTAATTCTTGGAATCTTGGTCCAATGGAGAAAGGCTTAGAGTGATGGTGGCACGCTGTCAACTACAATTTGGAATATTATGAGCCGGCCAACATGTGTTTATGGTTGTCTCCTCTCTCATAGTAGCCACTTAAATAGATTCTCCAGGATCCAAAATGTAAACACCCAAACAAAAGTCACACTCACACCCTGCAGACTGGAGAAGCAGACCCAAATCTTTCTCGTACAAAGGGTTCAAATGGTGGGCAGTTTCAAAATATCCGCATAAGCTTCTCCAAACAGTTTACTAGATATAAACGTGTGAAAATAATGGATGAATACATTCTTCACGCGCATCACTTTGGCCCTTTTCTAAGTTCTTCTCGCGTTTTTTACGTTTGATTATTCGGAACATACTCAGCACGCGGATGGGCACTGAGGTGTCAATGGATAAAGGTGCCATTCTCCACCAATCAGGAAGTTTGGGAAACTTTGCAGCCAGCTTTCAAGCATACAGAGGCCACTGTTTGGACCGCAGATTTAGAGTAAGGTATACATTTTCAAGGCATAAAGCTCTTACAGCCAGCGGTTCAACAGAAGTGCGACACGTTTGTGCTCTTCTGTAATCGCTACAGGATCATAATTCCAGCAGTGATTAGGCCGCGGATGCAATATCTGCGTGATCGGGAAACATTTAACTCGAGAGGTTTAGAAAAAAACGGAGCAGTCTTTGGGTGAAACGGCCGTTCTAAGCATCCGTAGCGGTTATTTGATACGACCGTTGATGCAGCGTTGGGAGATCTGATTATCTGATAACAGAAACAGCAACATCACCGTTGACTCTTTTTCTTTTCAGCCACTGTATTTTGTGCTTTACACGTTATGCAATCTGAATGAATAGCCTTGTTAAGCACACCCCCACCCCGTAATGCACACAGTTTGAGCACCACTGACTTACAGCATGGCAAACAGTACGAGCGTTGATGTGTAGAGCCAACTCTGTTGTTTCTTTGTGTTGAGCTGAGTGCAGAATAAAGCACGCAACTGTCCTAGAACACACACACACACGCAGACACACACACACAAGGAGGCAGGGGTCTGACTTCAAACCTCATGACAGGCACGCAGATGAGTTTCTCACAGTGAGTGTCACCGTACGCGTTAATCGTATGAGTGACAGTCTACGTTCATCTGGGGTCAAGTGGTCATCGTCGCACTCCTTCCCTACGTTATTTGTGTCAGAACCGGTCAGAAGGCTGACTCAGACGGCCCAGACTTGGCACGCTCGCTGATTCACGTCACACGCACGTTTCAAAATTGACTCTAATTTGCTGGACTGCAAACAGCCATTAGAGGCTCAGCTCAGCTCTGATTACTCGGTTCAGAGGGACTGTGTTATAGAGGGGTTGGTGAATGGGCCCGTCTTCATTGAGGACTCCTTTATTGTGTTCGTGGCAAGACGTGCAGGACGAGAAGACATTCAAGTGTCAAAATGTCACCTGATGGTTTTTCAAGAAACAAGATGAGGACAAATGCCCTCAAATAAAGTGAGCCACGAAGTCGCACGGTTTGCTCTTGATTGCGTCAACAGCGCTCGATGAGACCTCGCTGTGCTCATACTTTCATCCCTGTAAACTGAAGCATTTTAGGCCGAGGGCTCTGACCTTGTCCTCTCTGTCAAACATAAAGAGCTAGATACACGGATTTCCATAACTACAGTATGGAAATCCGTGTCTCCGCATGCCTCTTAGTGACTCTAGGCTGAAAGCACCGTGATCTTTTACGGTCACATTATCTCGTTTTCTTCCGTCATTGCCAGGGTTGTGTATGAATTCAAAATATGTCCAATGTCAACGTGAAATCCGGTATTTTGTGAATGCAACCCACGGTCGGTCAGTACAGAGTACAGCCGAGGACGCTCAGACACATAACCGCTCACGCACACTCGCTCTTGTCTTTAAGATCTATAGGACTTAGCAAGATGTTAAGACATTAATTTTTCTTTCAAGCATGCAGTCAAGTTCTTAGAATATACTCCATATGTTTCCACGTGTTGACGCCAACTTAAACACGGACCTGTCTGTGCTTGCCGGGCCTTTCAGGGAGCATTTGAAGGTGCACAGACAGCCCTGAGGCAAATTATTTAGTCTGAGGTGTCTGCTTGATGCAGGGACATAGAGGAGATGCTTTGCGATGAAAGGGCTCGGATCGTGCGCTGAGGATGTTGCATGCGGGCCAAAGCTTTGTCTAATCTGTTGCCGCACTGGCATGGCCGCAGTTTCATCAGCCCTTTATCTTCAAAAAGCACTGGATGGATTCTCTTGCACGGTTGAAACGGTTTTGCGAGATATATACACGCTGAGGTTCAGATAAGAAAAGTAATAAGTAATAAGCTCGTGAATCTTTCACAAATGCTTTTGCGAAATGTCAAAAGTGACAAATTGCTTCGAAAATTACTGGAAGACAAGAATTTTGTCTTCCTTTTTTTTTTTTTTTGTCTTACTGTCAGTCCAAACAAAAAGAGCACTTTAAAGAGCAGGATTTAACACCTGAGATGCAGAAACCAGACGATTTATTGTCCTGTATTTTCTTTGAGTCATCAGTTGGATCAGGAAGACTTCATCAGGCCATTTATTCAGGAAAGCTTTATGACAAACATTCGTGTAGATTTGTTGTTGCTCTGTCGTGGATTGTTGTATCCCCGATCATTTTGGGATTTATTCATTGAAAGTTGTAAATCTAAATATAGGCCTGTAGCAGACTGGGGGGTCTATTTTCAGAGACGAGTGCGCTGCGCCAGAAGCAGAGTCAGGCGTGCTGCACCGCGGGCAGGGCAATTGGCCGTGTTTAAAACTGGCTGTCAGCATTAACACCTCAACGCGTGCTATACATTTAGAAATCGTAACGCGTTGTTATTTTTTAATCGCATTAACCTACAGCCATCGTTAGAACGGGTGTTGTTTGTCCTGCACCGCTACTACTGAACATTAGCCTATGTTATGTTATTATGTTTAGTCAGCGTTTAGCTCTTCTTTATTATTGCCCTTTTATCCATGCAGCATTAGGGCAGATGGTTTGTGTTTATTTCTGTGTGATAAAGAATTGTTTATGCTCTTTCCACATGGTAAATAAATCGCCCAGTTAAACACAGGAAGTGAGCAGTGAATCAATGAAGAAAATGAATGGATTGACAGGCCTGATGGTCATAAAATATCAGTAGGTAAGATTGGATTTTCCAAGCTTCCAATTAAAATATCTGCATTTATCCTCCCTCAGAGGACAGTCCACAACTATCAGGATGCCCCGGGCGAATTCATTTCTCTTGTGTGCAATATAAACAATATACTTTATATGGCGCCTGTAATCACCCAGTTGTTAGATGGAGAAGTGTAGTCCAGTCGGTCTCCCGCGAGGTGGGTGTATAATCAGATAAATGAGCGGAAAGACCAGGATCACGGTGAGGAGGACGGAACAGACAGCTCATGAAATACACATACGTCACAGTTACTCATCAGAGGTTCGTTTGGTCATTGCTTTAACAATCTGTCAGATGTTTGAGTGGATTAATGGTTTGCAATCCAGGCTGTTGGTGATGAGAGATGCTGGCAAGAATCACATATTAGTCTTTATTAGTTCTCACTCTGTGTTTTTAGATCTTTATACTGGTTGAAGAATGCATACCGAGAGTCATACGAATTAAATATGCCGTCTGTAACTTTTTACAAAACACATTTTTATTGAGTTCGCTGAAAGCCTTGGAATTCATTAATTGAGTGTTCTGTGAGACACCTTGGTCTCTCTGGCGCCGCTCTGCTGTCGGAGTTTGAATCGCTGGCTGTTTGTTTTATTGTATTTCATTCATTTAATAATCTTTTCTATCAGTGTGCACTCTGCAGAATTCTGGCAGTGAGACCGGAGCAAGGCATGACATCACTACCAGTAAGAGATTACGTTAACTTGGTTTGCTGCCATGTGCCCAGAGAGGCACGATTGCTCATCCCAGGCATCCAGCACATGACAGATGAGACACGCATACAGTACAGCTGCTAATTATAGTGACATGTTTTGATTATATTTGGCCTTGGAACACAAAAAGAGAAAGCAAAAGGAGTTTCGGTTTCTTCGTGTTTGATTGACCCGCATGTCAGGACTGTGATTTGTTGCACGGCGAGTGGAAAGATTTGTAACTTTTCTATATGGCAACAGCTGTGTGCTTTAGACGAGCACAGACTATTGTTGCAGAGCGATGAGTGATGGCTATGATTATACCGGTGCTGCTCATGTGTTGGGAATTAGCACAGAGGACGGGCGATTGGATTACATGTGTGATGGAAACACGAGTGCTGGATAACCTCACTCGGAAGAGCGCTATTTCTGTGTCTATCAGTTAAAAAGAGAGAGAGCCACCTAGCAACAGCAGACAGAGGGGATCAAGCTCGCTCGGCTGAGCTGGCTGAGCTGAAGAAGAGTTTTCCGTCCATTTGATGATGGAAAATACTTGCATAAATTGTTCTATTCATATTTTTTTTAGAAGTGCTGTACAGAATTGGTCCCACTCCATTATTCCAGTGTTCTCCAGTGTTCAAGGACTCTCATGTGGAGAGGTCGGTGAATGAGGCAGGGCACTGAGGTCTAGTGACTATATTACATGCTCCATCAGTGGAAGAATGAGATCTTAGCCAATAATTTGACTTATCCCTCTTAATCGACTCTTTTTTTCGCTGCATCCATGTCTGTGCTTATGCTTAACACGTACATATTCATGAAAGGGAAAAGCCATGAGCACAGACACACACACACAAACATCAAAGTAAATGTCTAAACGGATGCTGAAGGGATGAGTCAGTGAGTTCTTCGATCATTTTATGTCATAAGGTTCCTTAAAAACAATAACAATCGCTACTTAATGCTGTCCGGCTAAATACGAACTCTTACTTCTCTCTGTGCAGAGGCCACTTTTTAACGGTCAAAACATGATGAGAGTTTTTGAGGGGAGGGGAGGGGTCTGCTGAAAGTGCTTTTTGTAACTCATTTTTCAATATCCAGAAGCATATTGCATAGGTTAATGTAAGTCAGGATTTAGGTCAGAGTTGATTCGGCTGAAATATTGCCGCGGTCCGTAGCATTATATGGGTTGGTTACGTTTTTGCTTGAGGGAAAATGTACCACTTGTGAGCTCAGCACATCGCTTTTGGTCTTTAACATTGAAAGCATAATCCTCAGATTAACTGATGATGAAAATCTTCAGTAGTTGCTAGTAAAGGAGTTAAAAAAAAAAATAAAAAAAAGCAACCATCAAAGTTACGAGAGTGAAAAAATCTATATGGGTGAATTATTTTGCATTTGATAAATTTCTTAGTATTTTTACGAAATAGATTATCGTCATGGTCAATTAGCTTCTCTTAGCAGACATTTTATTAGACTCAGCAGCATCAATAAACGTCAATGATTAATGGCCTGATCATTATGATTTTCTATTTTGGATCTGGAGACAAATGTCATTACGGGTGCGGCGTAAGTCTCAGGCTCGGGCTGAGCTGTGTGTGCCCTTTCTGATAAGGCACAGTGAGACGTAACAACCGATGAAAAGGAATCAATGTAATCACTTGCACGCGTGATGTATTTCACATTATTATTTCAAACTCTGACTGCACTGAGTCAAGCAGCACTCGGTTGGGATTTGGTGCCCATCTCAGTGATCTTCCTGGTCTTACCTGTAACCTTTGCGTCCAGACTTACTGATGTATGCTGTGTGCATCATCTGTGGCATTTCTTATTTTAAGTCATAGATCATGGTTTGTTCATTAGGGAATGACCTCACAAAAATAAGAGCAGATGCCTTGATCTCAGCGGCTGTCGCGAAGGGATTACCCCCTTCTCTAGTTTGTGGACCAGCAGAGAACGTGCCTGCGACTGAAATGATATGCCTCCAGATAATCTGCCACAAATTGCAGGTTAAGCACCTGGAATGACATCGATTGTCTTGCTTGTTGCAGCTCAGCCATCCGTCGCCTGCAGCATTTCTTCATTTTTAGCTGTTGTTGCATTCACTGGCATGCTTGGCTGCTTCCATAACAATACAAAACTGGCTGTAGTCTATTGTATGTATTTTATTACCGTCTGCCACTGACTGTACATGCAGTGGTGGAAATATGTATATAAGAATATATGTATAGATATGAGTATATAAGCATACTGAGTGTCATTTTGAGGCACCTTCTGGCAGACATTCTGGTTTTCCACAGCTACGTATATCTGACTTTCCATGCTTTAATGTGCAAAAACCATATGATCAATTTGTACTTTCCCTTGTCGCAGCACCGGACTGACAACGGGCCGTTTTAGGCACTGTTCCTTTAAGGCCTGTCCTGAAAAGCACGTCTGTTCTTATTGGCCAGCCACAATGTGGTGGATGCTGGCCAGTCACTTGCTCGCGTCCTACAGTAGTACTCCTTGTTTGGCCAATTTGGCAAAGAATTATGGGTTGTAGAGTGCGGCGGACACCATACTGGTGGCTTTTCAACGCTGGTGAGGAGTCAAAAGTGTGCATGTGGACAAGCATGCAGAATCCATGTCAAGGCCGCTATTTGGTGCAGGGCCATGACCCGCCTCATCCGTGTTAAATCTGTCATTTTAAATCTGGCAGGTTAATTTACATGTCTTGAATTTTGGTGACATCGTGTTACAAGAGAAACATCATCAATCAAAATTGAAGCTGTCAGTGTCACTGTGACTTTGATTATGTCCCCCTGTCATTTTACATTATGAACATAATAACATCTCCTGTAGTTTAATGATGGCAAATAAAAAGCAGAATGTGTGGGACAGCATTTGGACTGAGATAACTGTGTGATCTTTAGCACATGAGAACATTTTTCTTTTAAGTTTCAAATTTCCCATAGCGAAGTGATTTATCTGATTTTCAGTGTATTTGTTCGTCGTGTGTGTATTTCTCCCTGACCAGGTGACAGACTCACACCGCCTGTTTCCAGAGCAGCAAAATTACATAAATATCCATCTTCAAAGTGGGTCTTACTGATGTGTGGAATTTAGTGTGTTGGTGAGCCCGAGGGTTGGATATGTTTACCTCAGTGTATGGTGTCAGTAAAGCTGCTATCTGCCAGGACCTTCGCTGTGTTTGCAGCTCAGAGTTTTCAGTCCAGAGGCAGAAGGTATTTTAAGCTGCATAACCACACGCTGACTTGAATTTGGTTCTTCGCCGCAGCTGTGCTCCACACACAGCAACCTGAGCGTCGGAACATCACCTATAATCTCCCGACCTTTGAAGCTAATGTCAAAGGTTTTAGTGGTCAATCTGTAAATTATTGAGGCAATAAAAAGTAAAAGAATGACTGATGCCAGTCGCAGGACACCAAATAAACAAAGTTATGAAAAATAAACAAAGTTATGTAATAACTTGCTTAACAAATCCGCACATCCACCAACCTGGAACCGTATCTGAAATGGAGCGGGCCGTCTAATCCCAGGCCTACAGACTTCTGGTATCTGTGCTTTGGCCACAGGTGAGGCCCAGACTATACCATATGTTTACATTTGGTTCTTGTAGGCCCTTCCAGATGCTGAACTCTTTGCAGACAGACCAGCGTTCCCTTTCCTCCCAGTGGTGAAAGTGGAGACCACAGAGGAAGTATTCCAACATGTCTTCTTTGGCATTTCCTGCTTAGAGTTGGACAGATTCTGCTCTGTCACTCTTTCACTTTTCTTATTCTTTCACACGTCCACCCTGACGTTCCCCCTCTTCGTGTTCTTGGTGGCGAATGAGACCACGGGGAGGAATGTGGGTTCTATTCAGACGCTCTCTTTGCTGCAGTGCATTTAGATGCACACATTCCTGTCAGATTCCTCCAGCTGTGCCTTCTTCGTGATATAATGATAGGATGGTTAGGCCATTTCCTTAGATCGGAGTTGCCATGAGAAAAATAGCATTGTTACCATGTCTTGATCTGAAGAGAGTCAGGATCAACTCACAATGTGTTTATTACACTTAAAGAATCAGATGACAGGCATTACAGGTGAAAATGTTTGGACTTTACTGGAAAATACAGTCTTTGCTCTGCTCATTTCTGGGCAAGTCATGTTATTTACTTAAAGGCTAAATGTTGTGCTTTTCAGTTATTCAACCCACACATTCATAGTCTAAAGTAGTAGAAGTTGTGTGTGTGCTGAACACTGGCGAAGTTAATATGAAAAAATATGAAGTTGACACTTACAGAAATGCAATCCTCAACTACCTTTTACAGTTTATTTATTGACTCGTCCTTTCTGTATCGCCTTTACATCAACATATGACGTTTGAATTGCACAAAATCTTAAAGTGACAGTACCTAAAACAGCTCATGTTCACTTCTTGTTTTGCCTGTTAGATCAACGTATAGTTTTCAGAATAGAGAATAACACAGCTTTAATAACAACAAGACGATTTTTACTACACATAGAAGATGATCGGGCCTTTCAGTTCCACCCATTATCTATACGGGTGATCCGTGGCAGCATCACAGAGCGAAAGGCAGGGTTGCCCTAGGACACGTCGCCAGACTATTACAGAGCTGAAACAGAGAGACAGACAAGTTAATCACACTCCTGTTCACACCAATGAGAAACTTAGATACTCCAATTGCAGTAAGGAGGAACCTGGAGGAGCCCATACAGACACAGGGGAGAACATGCAAACCCCACACAGAGGGACCGGGGACAGCTTGACCTTCTTCCTGTGCTAACCACCAGGTCACTGTGTTGCCCTCCTCCCATTTAAGGACATTTCCTCAGATCAAAAGTACTACACATGCTTTATTAAAAAGCTCAGCGAGCTTCTTTTTTTTCTTTTCTGTCCCCTTTTCAGTCTTAAAATAAATCAAAGCATTTTCAAATGAACATCCAAAATCGACCTTCCTCTCCCTTATGAGCTGTCAGAAGTATTAAGAGGTCTGATGGGTAAAATAGCAAATAACAGTGCCTATAAAAATAAAAATGTCAAATAATAATTAACATTTTATATTTACAGGTGACACAGAGGGGCCTTGTCCCTTGTTTTCCTGAATTACTGAAGCTGTGGAGTAACCACCTAACAAGCACTTCACAGACACTTACATGTTGGAAATATTGTAATAAACTGGAGGGAAGTAGAGCTGGAAAGGGATGATATCAGCTTCAGTCCTTCCAAATATTTACCTTCCTTCACACAAGGCACACAGCAGAGAGGGCTAAAAGAGAGGATGTTTACTTTATGGAAATCTGTGTGTGTGTAAATGTTTGCTGTCTAACATGTGTTTTTGCCATTGCCAATAAAGACGCTGTATTATCTGTCGTGCCGCTAACGGAAGACTTGGGGAAAGACTTTACTTGCTTGAAAAATAGGTTAGTGGCGGGGTGACCCTTATGTTTACGTTACATAGATCTCAGCTCTTATTGCTTTGCAGGAGGTGAAAGTTAAAGGGGGATTCCGCCAATTTTGCAGATTAACAGTGAGTTGGTTAGGAGCGTGCGATTATGGAATTGTGGATTGTGGCGGTGACCGTTAAGTGTGTGACGACTAAATAAAGGCCTTTATGGGGGTTTTTTTTTAAACCCTCTCTTAAGACATTTGAGTGAATGCGGTGCTGAATCAACTTGGAGTTGACCTGAGCTGACCCTGATGTGCTTAGATTAGGTTAGAAAAAGGGACCCAAGGACCAGGATTGACCCCCACAATACATAGAACAGGAAGGTGCCGCATCCTGTTAGAATGAATGTACTCCTTAACTAACCGGACTCCGGTACCGGGTTTGGTCTCATTTACCTTCTCCATCTAAGATCCTTCCAATGTGACCAACCACTATAGAGTCACTCATGTAATGAACCTCTCAGATGTACAACTGCAAAAATGGCAACCTTTGAATTCACGTCCAAACCAAAGGTATCACAACCAAGGATGGAATTTTACATGTGCACGATTTACTTCCAATCTTTAAAATCTATGGTTTATTTCATTTCTATATTTCAAAAAAACATGCCCTAGTTTCCACAAAGCAGGTTGAGTAAAAGAAAAGACAGCATGAATCCTGAAAGCTCTGTCCGGGGATCCTTTGAAGATCACAGATTGATATCTAAGCATGGAAGAGTATCCAGGAGAGGGGATTTCCTTAAATAGATCCAAAACATAAAGCAGATGGAAACATGCAGCTGGATAGAAACATTGCTACCCATCATCTCATTTAGGGTGAAATCATAGTGACACTCAATAAATCTTGGTGAAGGGATTGGAAACTTGCAAAGCTGAATCCCCAAATTGTGTGTACCTGCGTCATTCCCCACATTCAGCCCTTCATAGCAAATCTTCCAACTGATCAGGCACACTGTAATTACCGGCGCCACTACAATTACTGCCCTTTGAAAGAGGAGGGTTGCGCTAATTTGGAACCCTCTTTTTCCAGGCAGGTCTGATCCGGACTGATAATGGGGAGTTTTTCATCGAGCCCCTCGAGAAGGGCCAGCAGGATGTGGAAGTGAAAGGGCGTGTCCACGTGGTGTACCGCAGGTCGGCCATTAGGCGGGAAAGTGGCCAAAGAAGGGAGGACCTCCACAATGAAGGTAGGCAAGGCGAGGGTGCACGTGTGACGTCAGTGGAAACTCTGTGTGTGTGTGTGTGTGTGTGTGTGGGCGTGTGCGGCGAGGGGGGGCATAATGGCAACGACTGTGTTATTATAAACTGTATCTTTATAATTTATCAGTTTGTTCCACTCCATTAAAATCACAAGAGGTGGAAAGAAACTAAGTAACCTTTTACTCAGCTGAATAATTGAAGTGTAGATTTGAGCAACTGGTGGTTCATTTCCGTTTTGTGAGATTTTCTACGCCAGAGAGAACTTTTTTCACCAGTACTATGAATTTGGTGTACGCAAATAGCATAGACTAGACATTATCTCATGACACTTATTATTATTCTCACGTCTTGGCTTCTCCTGTCCTTCTTTTTTTAGATTACCCTGCTCTCTTCCTTCCTGTCCTCTCCCTTTCCATCTTTCTTTCCTGCTTCCCACGACTTGTTTGGGTTACAAACATGCAGGACTTTTCACTTGTGTGTTTTTCCACCCGGCTGTTTCAAGTTTTGAGAACTCCTTCCACCGGTGGTAACACCGGGGAGGCGGTGGGTGGAGATGATCTTTCCTTCTTAGTCACACCGCTGAAACCTCATCATGAATTCCTTTTACGTGTCTTCCTCACTGCATCTACTGAATATAGACTTCATAACTATCTCTTTTGCAGTAAAACTGCTGCAGAGTTTTTTTTCATTTCCTTCATGAATCCTCACTCTAAGAGCATTCGATGCTCTCTTTCACTCCTTTTTCAGCAGCCGAAAGTGGAATGTATGCATTTTTGTCATTACAGGTGATATGTTTACATCCTCTTCAACTGGTGGCACCATCAATAATTTTACTGCCATTTTTTACCTTTTCCATTACTTTCTCAAAATACCTTCAGTCATCGTCTATCTCGAGCAGGGAATGGGGAATCATTATGAATATTATTGTTATTATACCACCCACACGTACACTAGTAGTGCTAGAGCAACCAAGGAGCATTTACAGGCTTGATCAAATCTACTAACTAGTACTTACACAGAGTACACCAATGTTCCTCCATGCAATTTTTATCTGATTATGGTGGATTCGTTACCTTTGTCAGAGTTAATTATGCTCCATCTGCGTCACTTCTGCTCGTACCGTCTGTGTATTTACCGTGTTTCCATCAGGTAAAAGTATGTGGCATTTATGCAATTACAGTACTTGGTACTGAACTTCCCCACAATTCAGCTTCTTCACACGTGGGTGTATTTTCTGAATGTGTTACGTGTATTTGTGCAATCACTTTTCTCTTCAATGAGAATACGATTTGGTTGTTTAGATTTGTAAAGAGTTGATGCCTTCGTCAAGTCAATTAAAAACGATGCAATTAATCACTGCAAATCTCTTCACATCTCACATCGTTTAATGGACAAAAAGACCAGATGATTTTCATTACAGGCTAACCAGAAGGTCGTTAGGTGTACATCTGTGCTGTATGTCAATATATCAGCAGTGACAACAACAAAGAAAACCTTCATTCTGGCATTGAATAGGATAGAAAGCTCATTATGACCAAATTTAGCATTACCGTCTGGCTCGTGGTTTGCCTTTGGGATTTGACTTGTCTGTATAATAAATGGTCTGATGAAGAAAGGTACTTCATTGATGCCCGTAGGGAAATTAATTCTCTGCATCTAACTCATTCTACAACGAGGAGCAGTGGGCAGCACTCACATGCACATGCGAACGTAAACACACACATATTAGCACCCACCTAGTGCCTTGTTCAAGGAGTGTGACAGGAGTGATTTGCCTAACGCACATGTTTTGTTGATGTTGGGGGAGGGGGGGGGGACCCGAGCACCCGGAGGAAGCGCACGCAGACACGGGGAGAACATGCAAGCTCCACACAGAAAGAAACCATGACCATCTCTCTGTGAAGCTACATTGCTAACCACGAAGCCACCATGCTGCCATAACGCATGCATCGTCTAACGTGTCATCTTATCTCTATACCCTCAATCAGTGCATCGGCACAATCCAAATTGCTTCCGTCGTGCTTCTCCGTGAAACTGTCCCACGCAAATAGCACCCAAATAAACTGCTGCCGTGCTTTGTGACACGGATGAATGTTTTTAGGCCTGGGCGTGAGTCAGCTGGGATTGAGCTCTGAATGCTCATATTATAGTTTGGCTGAAATTGGGGCAGAGCAAATACACTCCTGACTCTTGACTCAACGGCCTGAGATTTATGAGTCTAGGGAGAATGTTTTGAGTTGAGATCAAGTGGCTTAGAAATATACACATCCCCCGTCAATACACACACGATTTCTCCTGCTCATCCGCACAAACGCAAAACCATGTTTTACGTCGGACGCAACTCCGTGCGACCTCTCCGAAGCGGAACGTTGACTTTTTTTGTGTCTCGGTCGTGTTTTGCAGTGGCGGACTTCGGCCTGGCGGACCTCCCAGCAGCACTGGATCTGGTGGAGCATAAACTGTCAGAGTCGGAACGCAAGCGGAGACACGCCAAGAAGGACGACTACAACATCGAAGTGCTGCTAGCTGTGGACGACTCTGTGGTCCGTTTCCATGGCAAAGAGCACGTGCAGAACTACGTGCTCACTCTGATGAATATAGTAAGTCAATCTGGTTATGCTGTAAAATCCTAACGTGCGTCAATAAGACACAATGCAAAGGTCAAGAAATTCAGCAACATTTGATGGTATTTTGCCTTTAGGTGTAAACACAAGCTACATTAGGTACTTGTAATACACATAATACCCACAATGCCAATGGGTAGCACTGTTATTGGAGTTTCTCTGTCACTTTTACCATGCGTATCGAAATCTGTATCCCTAATTAAAATAAATATGTGGACTAAATATTCTACATGCAGGTATGAGCGCCCCGTGTTTCTCTCCCGGTCCTCTCAGACATCAGATGTTGCCACATTTGCCCACAGACCCTCGGATTCTCCGGCTCTTTTTGGATTACTGATGACAAACCCTCAGCTCATTCATTATGGGTTCGACCAGCTCCTACCACCATAATCTGCTTACTGGACCCAAATCCTCCCAAGTCAGATTTTCACAGGGTGCTGGTTTCACTCTGTAACAGTTACCATTTGGACCCTGCTTGGTGGTCTAATTAGCTGCACTAGACCAATTAGAAAGTTGACTGGGAGCTGCACAGGGCGGTCACAGTCGGGGAAACCAGTGCCAGAGGTCCATTCACACTGTGGAGCTCTGCTCACAGGGTCTGATGTGTTTATATAATTAGGATATTATATTCACATTCCTTCCCCAAATAGCTTTGGTAGGGAGAGATTTGTAATTTTTAATGGCCCTGGCTGATTATGCTGGGAAATGCACAGCGCACTTTGATTGTCTTTAATTGTCCATCTAGTGTTTTCTCTGATAAATTACTTCCTTGTTTTTCATAACCCTGGCACAGATCAATGTAACAAATGTAACAAAGGCCTCGAGTGAAGTCCAGTGAAGTGATTAAACACTTGAAAAGAGAAACACATCACTTCCACCACAGTGCAGTTTAAACAAATGGGGGTCAAAACTCTTTAGTTGCTCTCGTAAGCCACATGCTTGCTGTGTCTGAAAGAGCTCTGCCCACTCAAATCCCTCTGAATCCCTTCTCCATGGCTGGAGAATGTGTAGTACCACCTGGAGAAACTCTCCCTGAGGGATTGATTACTGAACATCCTGTCTGCGCAAAGCCAAGGTGACTACCGAGGTGCCTGCTGCACAATGGCCACGTTGTTCGAGCGCAGACCAGGCTTTGTCCACGTCGATGTGATGCTGTACACAAGCCAGGGATACCTTGTGCCTGCAGACCACAGCTGCTTCTCTCATTTGCAGTCATAATAGTCCAATTCCAGCCCTCCGTGTGCTCCTCCTGGCTTTGTAATTATCTTTGTATACGTGGGCCGGTCCATCCTGCTGTGGAATTTAACCAAAAATCAAATTTCAATGTTGTCAACGTAAAGTACGTTTTCAAAAACCTGACAGGCTGATGCTCGTTGTGAAAATATGGACCACGGCAAAAAAAGGACTCAGTGTTTCAAAAGTCATCGTATGGAACAGTTAGGACACTATTTTTTGATGCTGTCCCCATTTCTCAACAGCGTCTCTGTTAAGGAGCCAACATAAATAGAATTATATAGGTCAGTATAGAGCAGTCTGGGAATTTGAGTTCATAACAAATCAGGGAGAATTTGAGGTCGTTGGGGTATTCTTTACAGCATTAATTGACCTGAATGGGCTTCTGTGAATTGAATATTTTCTTAAATGCCTTGGGTGTAGTCCTGCATCCCTGAGGACATTTGGTCATTCATCAGTAGCAAACTGTCCTGCTTGGACAGGGTGTTTAGACAGAGAAAGCTACGCAGCACATAACGTTTCAGTCCATGCACAGCACCGTGTTATGCTGTTTGCCATATTTGAACAATGTGGACGTCTCTGGCTTTTGTAAAGCAGACAAGGACCGCTACTGCAAGAGACTTTTGATTTTACATATGTAAGGCTACATCGATGTTGAAGTTTTTATGCCCAATTCAGTCTTTTTGCTGCTGTCACAGTTATTGTTGGAAGGCCCATACCTGATACGTGTGCTTGCACTGATGTGAACAAAATGTCACTATGGTCTTGCCCTTGCTCCCCCATGGTGAAGTTCCACGAACAACGCCGTAACCACAAATTGCTTCCAATGAGCGAGATGGCCTTGTATAATTACTTCGCCTGGTGCTGTGTGAATGTGAGGCAAAGGCAAGGCGCTTTATGTGATCTGCGGACTAGAAAATAGCCACCGAAATACAGTCCATTTACTGTGGGTGCGTGAGTGTGTGAATGTGTGAAAGCGAGGCAAAAATTAAAAAGACTTTGATTGGTGTCTGGACTAGAAAAACACTATAGAAAATCAGTCCATTTACTGTTACCGTGCAGAATGTCTAAAATGATTCAAGTGAATTTCATGGTGAAGTACGAGTGGAGTAGCTGGGGCAGTGAATGGCAATGATTGCTGTGATGTCATCATTCAAGTGCAGCGATGTGAGGGGAAATTAAAAATGGCTGTTCATATCATTTTTATTTGCCAATGTGGAATGGTGGATTCCCTTTAATTAGGCTGAAATTTCAGCTCATAAATGCAGCCTATTGTTGTAGGCGTGCAATTTCCGCGGTCCCAGTCGGTCACAGATGCTTTTATCATTCGCAGCTGCAGAGGTTAAAGGGCTTTTACAAATTTGTGCCAGAGCAATCAATGCCCTCAGTGAATGTAATCGACAGGGAGGTGATCAACAGGGAGCTTGATCGCTAAAAGTTTCATTCTTATAAGCTTTTAACTCCATTTGGATCGGTTTGACGTGTTATACGTGAAATACTGTACGTCGCATACGTTTCATTTCTACACTTGCACCATACTGACACATCACATCGATATAAAAGGCCAGTTGTAAAACATGTGTTTTCTCTCAGTGACAGGGTGAGTCAAGTCATGTGGAGAAATGTGAGGCTGCTTTGTGAAGCAAAATGTTTACCAGCGGGGGGAGTAGGCCCGTTTAGCATGTGGAGAATCCCAGGCCATTAGCAACATGTTCTACCCAATTTAATGACTTACTGATACATGAAACATTAACTATCCGCCACTTATATCCTCCAACTTTTCTTTCTTTTTTTTTTTTTTAAAATCAAGCATAAAGCGGAGATGTTGATCAACCAAAGGAGTGCCGCTGACATGCCATTTGATAAAAATGTGCTCAAAAGGAAATTGGGATTTAAATGGGATTCTCGTGTGGCCCTCTATAAGACGTTCACATTCCACAGAGTTATTATGAAGCCAAATGGCAGTCATCACATTTCAAGGTCAGGCCTCTTTTCCATTGCATAACAAAGCCGGTTTAATTCGACGGTTGCCAATGTATAAACAACGTATTACACATTTTATCACAAGTTCTCGTCTGTTTTAATGTCAAGCCTGCTGACCCTGTTGTGTGTGATACGGGCTGATTGCATGACTTGTATGGTGGCTGTCAAGATTATTATTGTTTTAAATAAACTAATGCACCAATATTTGATCAAATGAAAAAAAGTAAGGAGAAAAAAGCTGTAACTTTACAAATAAAGGTCAGATTTTGCACAAAAATGCCTGTAGGTGACTTTTTGTGGTGACAAATTTGATTTACTGAATTATTATCTAAATTTGAGATACAATTTTTAATGGGACAAATTTGTTTCTTTTTTTCCCCCCTCATTTTGATTGAGTATATAGGAGATTGCGTTGATCATCTGTGTCAAAAAATGTTAATTTAATCCAGGCTAGATGGCTCATCATGACAGAGCAGGCTTTTTGAAATGGAATCTTAAAAAAAAAGATATCAACATGTCTGTTTTCACTCAATGAGTACAGCCATACTGCAGCAGGATTAAACAGTAAAAGTTTCAGAATAGACCCAAAATAAGGACAAGGAAAGCACAGCTCACAGAGTCACAGTACGACTCCTTTAAATGATAACAAAACTATCACGTCAGCAGTCTCTACTTTATCAAAATTGGCTTTCTAAGAGCTGAAATGACCATGAGCCTGCATATGTTTACATTATTCAATTCTTTGGTTTCCACAATTACCATTCAAAGCTATAATTGCCAGTCTTCAATTCCTCTGTTCCAACTTACACCGTCGTCTCACCGTCATAACCCCCAAGGGCGATGTCATTTTCTTTTTGTGCTGCATTTTGGAGTCCTAGAGGATGTGAACTTTGTCACAGCCAATGCCTTATTGAACTCATTTTGTCTTTTATAATACGTGTATGTCAGCGCGATTATACGCTGTTTTCTTTTTTCCATTCAGGTTGATGAAATCTATCACGACGAGTCTTTGGGAACAAACATCAACATTGTCCTTGTGCGTATGATAATGGTCGGGTACCGACAGGTGAGGATGCAAGAGAATGACTCATTGTTACCTATTATTAGAATGTAGCAGGACGTCCTGCTACATTTATCTCACAGTCAGAAGTCGTTTGAAGGAGTATGTCATCTTTTATTTGATCAGAGATATACATTTTACAAGCTGTATGTTAAATGTTGGATTTAATTTTAAAAGAATGTCATTAGTTAACTCTATCGATAATACTTTTCTGGATGTATCATCACATCCAAGATGAAAATTTGACGAGGAATGCCATGACTGACTAATGTCCAAGCTTTAGGTGAATAAAGTTTGGCACTGTAAAAATCTATCAGAATAAACAGTAACCAGGAATACCACAGAATCATACTTAGATAGAGCACACACACATTTAGATACATACATACATGCAGTAACAATCATACATCAAAGTAGTTTGCATGAAGGAAAATCAACATCAGAAACCAAAACGATTTAACATGTTCAAGGTCAACATCAGGAATAGTAGAAAAAATAGAATCACAAATAAAAATATGCAAAAAGGTCCATAATAATCATCACAGGTGTCGCCTGACTCTGGTTAAAGGATCTGAAGCCCCAAACTTTTCTGGATCTAACAGTGAGTTCCGTTTGTTGTAGCTTTAAAGTACAAATGAGTCTAGCAGCTCATCAGCACCACGTGAAGCACAGAAACCTGTTAATATTTTGCTCCTGGGCCTAATAAATTACTCATTATTAAATACAGTATTCAACATAATTGGCCACAATTGTTTTTTAAACACTTGAAATCCAGCGAATGGCTGACAATTATCACAGTACAATGGTTTTAAAAACCATTTCTATCCTCGTTTGATTGTTCTACGTGGTTTTGTTTATATGCCTTAGATTTTTTTCTTTGGTTAAATAATGCTTTGTTTTGTTTCATAAATTGCCTTGCCTCACAGCTCCTGATGGGAGCTATGCTGCTAATGACTGCCTATGCTAAAAGGAGATGGATAATTCTACTCATACAATGAATACCTTCATCAACGTGAGCATGTGCACGATGTGTGGGCATTTTGCTATTTTATCGTAAATCGAGGCATACAAAAACCCCAGATGTCATCAAAAAAATGTGGCTAAATCTACACCTTTAAACTTGAATGGAGAGAATGATGAAAGTGAAATTGAGCCCAGTGATAGCATCCGTTAGCCCAACCAGCAGGGGCTCACGTTCTGTTTATGTAACCATTCACTACAATTACACATCGAGCGCAGAGGACAAACAAACTGTAATTGTCCGACAGGCATCTTTTAGTGTGAGGATGTGTTATTGTCTCGATGTTGCTTGTTTTACTGCCCCACTATTACATCACATTTGTAAACAGACGTTTTTAATTTGCTGCTATGCTCAATAGAGACATGAGGAACAACTCACAAATGGGTAAAACTCACAAATGAGCTACACAGTATCTCCCAGTTGATAGATTCTCATCAAAATCCCAAATCCAGACATCTACCCATAACTTTTGATTAGTTGTAACCCACAGAAGTCAGTGAAATATAAAAATGTATATCGTCATTTTTACATTTTTAATTTGTGTGGCGTAGAGTCATTAATTAATACCGAGGTGAAGCAGGCGTGGGACGGGGTGAAGGTGAGCGTGTCCTCATCTTCTGGGTACACGTTGGGTATGAAAAATGACAACTGCGTCGGTTGTACAATAGGGATGAGACTTGCGCTGTCACTTTCTGCTGGGAGCAAGAAATGGCTGATTGCTGTAACTTTGTTTGTTGTATTCACAGGTGACAGTGTATTTTCTTCTAACTTTCGTTGATATAAGTTTTGAGCCTGACCCATCAGGGAACCAGCACATGATGTAATATTTTGAAAGTCATGTTCCTCGAGTACCCAAGGTTCAGTGAGCTGTACAAGACGGAACAAATTCTCGCATACGTAGGGAATATACACTTTTAGGCTGCTATATGTAATTATGTCTTTCCAGTCGTGAGCAAGGCCTCAATGATATCTGACATACAGTAATATCAGATGGAGAGCCTTTTTCAATTATGTGAAATTGAGCTATAAGTACGTCCAGCATCATTAGTGTCAAATATGTCTAGTTGTCAGGAGACTATGTATAAAAATGTAACTGCAAGAACCCTGAGTCAGACATTTCTATTCAGAACTTTACTGACAACTTTGTTCTGTGCAACTCTCAGGAACAAAAGCCTCTTTACCATTTTTAACGACTGAATATCCTAACTGTAGGAATGATTCCAGATGTTTGGGCTGCTAAAACCTCTTTGTCCGTTGTTGTGTTGCTGCAGTCTATAAGCCTGATCGAGCGTGGTAACCCGTCCCGCAGCCTGGAACAGGTGTGCCGATGGGCCAACACGCAGCAGCGCCGTGACCCGGATCACGAGGAGTACCACGACCATGCCATTTTCCTCACAAGGCAAGATTTTGGTCCCGCAGGTATGCAAGGTACTGTATTTTTCTCGATCGAGGCCTGTGCAGAGTGAGTGCTGATATCTGCTTCCATTCACAAGGGGTTGGCGTCAAGTCTTGTCCAGGTAAGGTCAGTGGAAACCTAAAGGTGGCGCTGCAGCTGAAGTCACAATGCTTCCAACAGTGTCCGCGCTTTGAAGTAATTAGTACGTTTCCGAAACCTTGCTGACTTGACATTGATGCCACCTGGGCATGAAAATTGACTGATGACGGTAAAGAAGGTTTTTTGGCATGTAGAGAAAAAACTGAAATGTCTTATTTATGTAAAAGTGTTTTAGTTTTTTTTTAATATTTTGACTATTTTGATCATATCCTAACAATACATGTATGCAATCGTTACAAGGATACATGTTATCAGTGTCTTATGCTGTATTTCTTCCTTTCAGCACTTCAAAAGTGAGAATTATGAAGTGGGCAGTTTACCAGGATGAGCACACAACAGTGACAGTGTGAACAAACATCCTCTGTGCTCCTTTTCAATAACTCACATTGACTTTCAATATTTTTAAACTTTAAAGCACACGTGTCATGTTTAAAGGATTATCAGAAACTACATGCTGTGCTTCTCACTTATTGGATGTTGCCATAGCGGCAGTTGTGTTTTATTCATAACACACCAGGTTCTAAGGCAGTCTGCAGTGAAGTGGGTGGGACTGAGTTCAGTGTCTCAGGGTCACGGGTAGACTCACACTCTCATGCCAGAGGTTTGCTGTGGGATGGTAGATTCTATATCCACATATAGATTTGAGGGTGGGTAACTTGTAAAAAAAAAAGAAGAAAAGTAAAATACATGGATTATGGTGTGGCTGCAAAGATGCAAATGAGAAAACAAAAATCAAGTGCAAAATAATATAAAGTACCAAGCATTCTATCTCTGGATAATGATGTAAATGTGTTATTTTAATACAAAATGTGCTGAGTTTTTTTGGTTTTGTTGATATTTCTTTATTGGCTAGCTCTGTACCTGGATCAAAACACACACAAACACCAAAATGCTGTTTTAAAAAATAGTCGCATTATGCATGATTACTTGTTAGTGTACATACTTTAGCTGTAATTGCAGAATGCGCTGATTATTGTAATTTATGTAAAATAAGGCATGCCCACAACAATTGGCCTAATTGTCCACACCATCCAAAAAAGCCAACGATTGAATGACATTTATGGAGGGAAAAAGAAAACACGAGAACACAAAAACTAAATATTAGTGTATTTCTGCCTTTGTTTTTGTTCTGGAATCATAACTAAAATAACATGTGAAAGGGTCCAATCAGGCTGCATTGGGCTTATATGACAAATGGGTATTTATACGTGTATACAACTCATTTGTAGCCAAAGATATATAACCCATATAATTTGGCTACACATCTGATTAGACACACCCACTGAGTGCAAGACTAGTGAGCAAGTGTTTACAATATATAATCCAGCTCAGGCCTGACAAATCTGGCAATCAGAACAGAGCAGGATTTTCAGGATGGGGCCCTAAAGAGACAGTACCAAAAAAAACACTGATCCTCATCCATCCATCAGAGGTAGAGAATAACATTTTTTGAGCCAAGCTGTCGCTGCTCCTCTCGCTTCAAAGCTCCCATTGGCTTCCTGGTGGGAATATAACCTGCATTCTCCTGAACACCTTTATCAGTCTTGCAGATAAAGGGTCACCACTGCACCACTGCTTTCATGTTTTGCTATCACTTCCAGCACAAAACGCGTGCAGCATTTTGTTAGTTATAACACAGCTGTGAACCATGTGGCCTTTCTGGCCTTCATTAAGCAGCACCACCATCTTCATCGTCGTCATCTTCATCATCATCATCATCATTCTATTGCAAAATATAATATGCTGTGACTGAAATAACTTGCTCATAATAATAATGTCCATGCTTTTCAAGTCTGTCCTCTGCATTTCCTGCTTTTTTTACCTGCATGCCAAAAGTCTTCTAGTGGTCAGAAAGCATGAAATTATCAACAAATCAACATTCATCAAAACAAAAAGGCCAGACTTTGCTTCTGAACCAAACCAAACACGCTAGGCTGAACCGCTGCACACCTCTTGATCGAGTTATGTTCATTATTTGTGCTTTGCTTAATAAATGTTGTATTGTGACCTTGACTGTGTTTTGTGTTGTTACGTTGGTGATATTTACCTCAGAGCTTTCTTTGTGTGTAATGAGGAGATAATTGGTAAACAAGTCGTGACACAGGCGCTTCAGGCTCTAAAGTCAAAGTAACTGCTTGAAGAAATCACAATGTTGTTCCGTACGTTTGCTCTTGCAAAAGAAAAAGTACGAGTACTTGGGTGGTAGGTGTCATGTTGTAGCTGGCCAATCAGAAGATAGCAGGATTCTAAGAGATGCTTAAAATTGTCAATGTGTGCAGCAAAGAAGAATTATTTTACATAATTGCAGCCTACAGTGTAAACCATGAAGAACTAACATTCTTTTTGCATATTTATCAACTTATCATCAAACAACCAACATATATAAGCTGATCTTTGGCTTTTGTAAATGTTTAGCATGCAGGATCAAAGCAACACAGCAAGAAAGCTAAGATGTTCTTAATCCATGCAATTATACAGCACACAACTCTGTAAGTTTAATACTTATAGAATACAGAAAGAAGCTGTCCACCTGAGTGCAAGGATCTCATTATATTAAACCTGGTACTTCATTATTATGGCTTTGTGGTCTCTCTGTTGCCCAGGTTACGCTCCGGTGACAGGGATGTGCCACCCACTGAGGAGCTGCACTCTGAACCACGAGGACGGCTTCTCCTCTGCCTTTGTGGTTGCTCATGAAACCGGCCATGTGTGAGTAACAGCATGAGATTAAAGGGTTCGTGCAGTCTAATTAGACTGAACTGCATCCAATTAAGCTGATACCAATGCATGGTAGCTGTAGTCTGTAATCAGAGGCCATCTGGCAGAGCTGCATTGTCTATACAAAACATTTAATCATACATCAGCTCAAGGAACTAAGAGAGATGAAGTTATTTGACTCAGCTATTTAAGAAATGCGCTACAAAGTCAAACACTCCTCTGAATGTGATACTTTAACGGTAGAGGGGCTCGACAAGAGTTTCATCTGTAGCTGCTGTAGATGCTAATGTGCACTAAAATACAAATTTTCATGCATTTGCATTGTCTCAATGAATAAAAATGCTGCAAAGTGCAAAAACACCCAGGAGACTTTGTGATTGGAATGCAATCCGATCTGCCAGACCTTGTACAGATGCAGCACAGATACAGATTAGATAACAGAGAGCAGAATACAAGTACAGAGGCGGTGAAATGCAGTTAGCGCCTCACAATTGCAACTCGTTCTGCAATTGTTGAAGAACGACTTGCAATTGACAATATGTAAAACACCAAAACTTACACCGGAGAAAGAGGAAGTTTGCAGATATGTCTCTACCAACCAAACATGTCATATGTGTTTAATCATTTCATATTCCGCAAAAAGACGTGGCAACTCACATTTATGAACGGGGGAAATATTGAGCGCCCTGATAGCTTTTATAAATATGGTTTTTAATCTGTTAATTGGCACAATAGAAGAGAAAATTATTCCCTGCATGTACACTTCAATTACCAGCTGAGTCGTGATTGGCAACAGCATAATGAAAAGAAATTTTTTTCATTGGTACTTTTAAGAGGTTTTACAGCACAGTTTTTTCTCTTTCTTTCTTTCTGTCTGTCTTTCTTTCTGTCTTTCTTGTTCTCTCTGTCGCCACCACAAGAGGACCCTGTTTACTATGAACTGAAGTGGGGAATGTAGGAGGAGGAGTGTGTGTGTGTGTTAAGGAAAATAAAACTGAGTTGAAAACCAATTTAAACTCCTCTACTCAGCCTGAAACATTTGATTATAACGCGATGACCAACGTGTAACAACGATGGTAAGATCTCCTGAGGATCACATGACTTGGCCAGGGTTATTTAGGTCAATTCTGATGGTCCACATGTTCTGTGATGAACACTACGCTTTTGCCAGGTCGCCACAAACATCCCAGGGGGCTCCGTGGTGGATTTTAACGTTATGACTGTGTTCGGTTTTGTCATCAGGTTAGGAATGGAGCACGACGGCCAAGGGAATCGTTGTGCCGATGAGACCAGCATGGGCAGCATCATGGCTCCTCTGGTCCAAGCTGCTTTCCACCGATATCACTGGTCGCGTTGCAGCAAACAGGAGCTGAACCGATACATTCAGTACGTCCCGTGTCTCCCATAAGCGCCGTTCCTTATTAGCTCCTTTCTGATGACGGGTAGCAGACGGTGTGTGTTTTTTACTGTATGTGTGTTTTCATCAGCTCTTACGATTGCCTCCTGGACGATCCTTTTGAACACAAGTGGCCGAAGTTACCCGAACTGCCTGGAATCAACTACTCCATGGACGAGCAGTGCCGCTTTGATTTTGGCGTGGGTTACAAAATGTGCACTGCTGTGAGTAATCCCCAGTATATTAATGTGATTGATTCATTTGAATTTCCATTTGCTGAGCAGCTCCTGGCAAATTGTAAAATTGTAAAATTTCTAATCATTGGGTTGGGGAAAATAACAATGTTTCTGAGTTAAAAGGCTCCCGTCCAAGTAAAAAGTTGTTTTGTTTTTTTATCATGTCAAGTTAAGTCCGAAATTCATCCTATTTGTTATTTGAGTCTAAGTCTGGAAAATACCAAAGTTAGACTTTGACAATGCTGCGCTAGAGAATTCAGGATGCAGCAGTTTATAGGTTGGAGTGTGAAAATGATTTAAGTAAAGGCAGATTTTTATGCTCTGTCCTTTTGAAAGGTGATGCTTAATAGTCTTCACCTACCGAAATGACAAACCAAAGACTAATGTGTATGTTTCCACTTTTAGTTTCGAACTTATGATCCTTGCAAGCAATTATGGTGCAGTCACCCTGACAACCAGTACTTCTGTAAAACCAAAAAAGGACCGCCGGTGGATGGGACAGAGTGCGCTCCTGGGAAGGTGGGAAATGTCACTGAGTGGCTTTGGAATCATTAAATCCTTTTCTTCTATAATGACAAAGTGGAGGAGAAGAGTTGACTAAAGTGGTCTCCAAAACATTCTGTACAGGATGGAAGTCTTTCCTTTCTATTCACGTCTTTTTGCTCTCTCTGTTCTCTGTCGTGTAGTGGTGCTTTAAGGGTCATTGTATCTGGAGATCCAGTCAGGAGCCTCAGGGCCATGATGGAAGCTGGGGGTCCTGGTCAAAGTTCAGCCCGTGCTCCAGGACTTGTGGAGGTGGAATTCGCTCTCGAAGCAGACAGTGTGACAATCCTCCGTGAGTGCTGGGGCAAAGAGGAAACCGAGGCTTGGTGGCAAAGAGTAGAGAAGAAAATACAGAGGGTCCCATATTCAGTGACATTTAGCAAAAATGTCACAAGTAAAAACTAACAAAGAGGTTTTCAGCCTGGCCTGGCACATGGACCACCTTCCTGACTAAGAGGCTACCTGGGGACTGCTGATGTCGGGGTGGGGACAGGAGCTGAGATCAGGGGTTTTTTGTCCTAGCGAGATTTCTGGGTGTGGTGCTCACAATCTGTCTATTTTACAAAGAGGGCACAGACAGGGAGTGTTTAGTCTCCTGATTAATTAGGGGTGTGTTTTGGGGCGAACATGAATTGAACCAATCAGAGTATCACCTACCATGCCCTGCCAGGTATGCATGATTGTGATTCATTCATGAAAGCACGCGAGCAAATCGTCTACAGGAGCCGCTCTCAACCACCGTATTGGACTTTTTATTATATATCTGCATACACAACTTATTCTGTTATCATATTGAGGTGCAGGGTCTCTTCGTCGTCTGGCATCTCAAGAACGACCGCACAAGCAAAGTGCCCTAAGTAGTACAACAATGTCAGGAGACATAAGGGGAAAACAGAGGCTCGCCGCAGAGTGCCCGCACGTCGTGAACTCGCATATTGCGCGGCGCATCTGAACCTTGCGCTCATTGAATAGAAAACACAATGCAATAGACTTTCTGTTAGAAATGGTTTGAGTCAAACTCGTCTGTTTCGCCACAATATCAATTCGACAACATTTTGCCTGACCACTCCTCTTTTTAAGACCAACACGCCCTTGAGCACGAGTACATTTGCTACTTACACAACGTGGGTGCCAGGCAACGGTTGTACAATACAAATGACACTTGCGCCGACACTATACACCTCTTTGCGCGGGGTGTACGATATTAGGGCTTGTAGAGGAAAAAACTGGAACCTTTGTAGTGACATAGCTGCCTAGAACTCTAAAAGGATCAATCAATAAGTAGGCGTTTCTGTCCGTGTCAAACGTGTGATACTTGTGAAATCCAGTTTAAGGACATACCACCCACTGTTTTACAGCAATAAAGCAGTAAGCAGTAAATGGACTGCATTTCTAGAGCCAAAGGGTTGTAACAGTCACCCATACATTCACACATCGACATCCAAGGGATCCACGCAAGGCCCACTTGCTTGTCGAGAGCATTTAGGGGTTACGGTCTGTCTCAGGGACCTTTGACATGGATGGGCGGGGATCGAACTGGCATCCCTTCGATCACTAAGTGACCAACATACAACCTAAACCACGCCGCCCCAATCCTCTGTCTCAGCCTGATATCGTTGGAAGGTCCCGTTCGTCACAGCCATTTCTCATTCTCTATTTCTCATTGTTCATCTCACAGAAAACGATCCCAGTAGAGATACTCTTTGAAACATGTCCAAATCATCAATCGAACGCCGCGATCAATTGTGCTCAGAAAAGTCTTGAGTGCACTCTAGGTTGCTGAGTTCCTATCAAAAAGCTTTTGCTTTGAAAAAAAACTTTGAAACCTTGAAAAACCTCACCCACGCATCTTGAGATGTCTGAATAAATATACAAAGGACTGCTCCATTCTCTGAAATACTCCATTTATCCAAGCTAATTGACAGCCGCCTAGACCAGCTCCATTTCTATGCAGTCAAATATCCAATATAAAGCGTCGATCAGGCTTTGAAGATGGTTCTCTATTTGTCCTGCACCAGGCCTGCCTACGGTGGTCGGGACTGTCCTGGTTCTGCTTTTGACTACCAAATGTGCAACACAGAGGAGTGTGCTGGACCGTATGAGGACTTCCGTGCCCAGCAGTGCATCCAGAGGAGCAACAAATATCTCAAAAACATCAAGCACACGTGGCTGCCATATGAGCATCCAGATGGTACGTTAGAATATAAATCAATCCAGGGTGGCTTTTCCTTCGAAGATGATCTTGTTTTTTTGATGATATATTCTTAGATGATATTCTCATCAGTGGCGAACGGTGTCCTTCCGCTGCATTGATGATCCAAAGAGACATTCGGAAATGAGGCATATTCGTGGGTGTGGTTTTTTTTGTGTGTTTCAGAAGCCCGCAAGTGCGAGCTGAGCTGTCGGTCTAAGGAAACCGGCGAGGTGGTTTTCATGAACCAGGTGATGCACGACGGGACGCGCTGCAGCTATTCAGAGCCTTTCAGCGTGTGCGCCCGAGGAGAGTGTCTGGTATGTCTCCTCTGTGTATCACACCCATACTACACGCACGCACACACACACACACACACACACACACACACACACACAGGCATTCTTGTGGGTATCGTCATGGTTTTGGATGAAATTGGTTCACTAATCGCAGTACATTTACACAGCTGATTATTAATCTTTTTTTTCCACATTTATCCACCAGTTAATCCCTTAAAATGACGCAGTTGTTATTTTCACATCCAGCACCCACACTGGCGGGGAATCTGTCTGCCATGTCTGGTCTCAGTCATCGAAATAGCAACGAAGCGCAATCAAGCCCACGTGGCTGTTCAAGGGAGCGGCAGGTGACACTCTGATTGGCTGATGTTCGGGCCAAAGCCGGACTGTGATTAATTAGGAACCTAAATAAAACGTCGTTGCTACTGTTCCCCAAGATTATGGGCTGTCTGAACAGCAAAATGACCCTGGACACGCCCCAAAGTGCCAGGCGGTGTCGTGCGCCATACTGTCCACCATAGGTCGTCCAAACAGGCCCTAAAAGTCTTTGGCAACCACCATCCATAGTGTGTGTAATACACAAACACATACAGTTATGATCTCCAAATATTATGTCTAGATATTCACCTTGGAGATGAAATTGAGACATATTGTGATTGTAGGCCTGTCACTCTGTATTTTGGCTACATCCCTGCTCTGTCTGGCTGTGTCTGGCCATCAACATATCAGTCCGTTGGCTCTGCACCAAATGTGTGTTGGGTTTTTGCCACGGCATCCCACAGAGTAATCTCAGTCCAACTAAACATCAGATGGAGCAGATTGACCGTCTTTGCTTTTGCCCTTCACAGCACGTGGGCTGCGACAAGGAGGTGGGCTCGTACAAACAAGAGGACAAATGTGGCGTCTGTGAAGGCGACAACTCCCACTGTCGCACCGTGAAGCTGACACTCACCAAAACACCCAAGAAAACTGGTAAGAGTCAAGGATGTGGAGAGACGGATTGACACCGATCCAATGATAGCAGTTCAGACAAATGAGGCGGCGCTCAGGCGGTGACCCGAGTCCTCACCCGGGCTCTTTCATCTCTGTATTGTACGAGTCGTGCCAAATGCTGGGAAAATGTTGTTGGTTTCTCTGCAGTGAGCCAAAACCAACACCAAAGTAAGATGACTGGCAATGTCTTGTTCATAGACAGAGAGAATAAATGTCTTTTCATAATAAAACACCAATGTTATCAAATGTGCAATAAGGAGCTAAAATATTTATGTAAATTATATTCTTTGACACAAATTCATCCTTTAACACTGCAGTATCTTAGACCAGGATTATAATATGCATAAGCATCAGCTTTAAGAGTAATTGTACTGTGAAGTGGTGTCAGCAGCACAGTAACGGCCGCTAAAATGGCTTTTGGAACAAAGTTCTTCCCACAGAGACGTGACAACTCGTATCACATTTCGAGGAGGCACACTAAACCTTTTCTTTATACTGCAATTTAAAAAAGACTGTCAGTGCTCAGACAGGAAGAGTTTTTAGTGTTTTCCCACGTGATCAGTCAGCGCGCAGCCCTGTGGGCTTTTTTTGGCAGACACCTAAATAAGTTCCCGTCTGATTGGCTCATCAGCTTCAGATGTGACAATTAGCCCAGTGAGACACACCTGTGTCCAATTGCCATGGACGCTGCAGCTCCATGTGCCACAATGTCCCAAACACACACAAACCCAAAACTAATCCCACTGCCACACATTTCAAGGAGAAAACCATCAAGCATGCCAGAGACATGTTGGCAAAAGTAGTGAATAGTGTGTTAAAACCAAGTAAAATCCTGATGTTACTGTTGGCATCATAATTAAGTGAATTTAACAGCTAAATTAGACTGAAGACTAGACTTAACTACATTAATGCTAAATATTTATGGGAGCTAAGAGAATTCTCAAAGTGGCTCCAAAATGAATCGTCTTCATAGGAATGTAGATGTGTAGAAATGCAGAAAAGCACAGCAGAAATTCCATGTCGAGTCTTTGAGAGCCAGAGACGGAGTAGAAGTGGTTATGTGAGATGCCTGTTATTATTTTAACTTAAAAGCACCGATCCAGAAGTCTAAAACATGGCCTCCAAATGTTCCATGCTTAACCACAGCCTGTATCCCACGCTATCCTCAATCAGAGGACCGAATGCTCCGTTGGTCACTTGATTCAAAAATAATTGGCCGTTATTATGAACTGCACAGACCTGATTCTGAGACAAGCGACCAAAATGTCCTGTTTCACTTTGTCTTGTCAGGAATGCTGAAAATGTTCGACATACCGATCGGAGCTCGCCACATTGTGATTGAGGAGAACGAGACCTCCCCTCACATCATCGGTGAGTTTGTCCCCCCCATCTTTGACCAGATTTGGAGACAGGTGACTTTTACGATATTTGTACGGCTTAATGCAACTTGATAGCTTTTAGAATTCATTCACTGACATGACTACAGTTCCATTGTATTGTGTTTTGCCGTGTTTTTCTGCCATTTAATAAGCAGAGTATTAAAATGCGGCTTACATAAGCAGGTTAACAACGTGCTTCCAGTCTGTGCTGAGCCTCTGTTTTCCCCCGACGTCTCTCGTTGTTGTACTGCTTATGGCACTGTGAGGGCGTTCTAGTGATGTCAGAAGACGAGGAAATGCTTGTAGATACGTGTATTTGTGGACTGTCTTCTGTGGGTTACAGCTAATAAATGCGTCCAGTAAAACCTTCTCTGCGTTCAGTGGTTGAGAGTCGCTCGTGTAGATGATTTGCTCGCATGCTTGCACATAGCGCACGAGCAAGTTTGCAAATCCTCAGCAGAGAATCTCTCTGCCCTGTCACACCAAGTCTATTCTCCGCCATCTAAACAGCAACGAACCACGTTCAAGTGCACCTGGCGGACCTGGAATATCAGGTGACGCTCTGATTGGTTCAATTCATGTCCAGCCCAAAGCACACCTCAGATTTAGGAGCCTCAATATGACACTTTTGCACCTGGCACCTCACTGTGCCCCGTCTAAGTAAGCAAAATGGACTCAGACACGTCCCACGGCACCAGGTGTGTTTTCGATAAACTGTGACAAATCTCTCCGATTTAAGCCAAACCATGAAAATAATACTCCTCCACTCATCAGCTGAGTGTAACTGAGTCGATGCGATGATGAAGGTTTTATCTGTAAATTTGCAGAACACGGCTTTGTGTCTGGACCTTAGTTGTCAAATACCTTCAGGTATGAGAGCCGGAGTGACAGACAGAGAGGGGGAGACTCGTATCTTCGAGCGTACAATAGCTCTCTGTGAGACTGACTGGGGTGAGTCAGGATCACCGTGGCCTTCAGCCAAACCCGCCTCTTTTCTCTCCTCTATCCTCTCTGGCTTTTATTAGCTCATAGGAAGAAGAGATGACACACAACTTGGAGTGTTGCTGCTGGCCTACCACAACGCCAAACATCTCAAAATACATATTGACACTTTCCAAGTACAAAAAATGGGACTCGTTACGTGCTCGAGTCCATGTTTGTTTTCAGTTTTGCCCGGATTACGATGAATGAAACAAACCAAAAAGTGCACGCTGCTTAGCATGCAGGCATTCTTTTTCACCGTGCATGCTTATAACATGTTTTTTTCATTTTTTCCTCATTACTGACAGCTGTGAAGAATCAAGTTACTGGAAACTTCATATTGAACGCAAAAAGTGAAGAGGCAGAGTCCAAGACGTTCATCGAAAATGGCCTGCTATGGGAGTACGCCATGGACGGTAAACAGGAGAGCCTGAAAACAGACGGCCCTCTTCATGAAGGCATTGTGGTGCTGGTGAGCAAGGCATCCTGATGACACAGGGAGCTGATCATTGATTTTTTTTCTTACTCTTTCATGGTTGAGGCGTTCGGATTACTGTGGTAAAGCCTCTTTTCTTTCTTGCGCAGGTAATCCCTCAGGAGGAGGACACTAAAGTTAGCTTGACATACAAGTATATCATCCATGAAGACCTGCTACCTCTCATTACTAACAACAATGTCCTCCTGGCTGAACTGGACACCTTTGAGTGGGCCCTGAAGAGCTGGTCTCAGTGCTCCAAACCTTGTGGGGGAGGTCAGTTAGTGTATGTGCAAATAAAGAAATCGAATGCAGGCGTAAATCAAAAAACTGTCTGCATGTTTAGACAAAACTAAAGATAACGCAGCATCTAATCTGACTTCAGATATCCTTCTGCCGTCATCAGTTGCGCAGAGATAAGGCTGTGTCACTGCCATTTTATATTGCTGTCCAAACTGCCAGTGATTACACCTCATACGCTGGAGTCAACGTGTCCCATGAAGCAATCTGAAACTTGGTTTATCGTGCTACCATCATGCATTGCACAGACGGAGAATAAGGTCAAAAAAGATGGCAGAAGACAGGAATGGGTTGTGTCTGAAATTGTTTTTATAACACAGAGTAAGTGATAACTGGTAACTTCAAAGTGTGCCTGTGTACAGAGGTGAGCAAAGGTTGTATCATTTTTGGTGAAAATCCTATAATTCTTCCAGCACTTTCCCCCTTAGAAGCATTTGAGCTCAGTGTTCATAACCTTCGCGCTAGATCTATCGGATACACAAATAACCCCATACCTACGTACATTGATCGTTGCTATGGCTGCCAAACTATTTCAGCAGATAATCTACACTCTTGCTTTGGTGCCTCAAACTCATCAAACATGCACCAAGTGTGTGACGAGTGAAGGTTGAAAGACTGAAGATTGTTGCGCTATTTTCATATGAATTCTGGGTAAATTATGTCTCTCGTGCTTGTTTGAGCAACAACTTAAATCAAAACTTTCCAAAAGAATGTAACCGTGTTAAGAACCAGCGGGAAAAAATTACCATGCAGGTTGTATGAGTGAATAACGTCTTCACTGTGTCACCATCTGGATAAAAATAATGACTTCACATATGGAACGGTGACACGTGCAAGAGAAGAGAAGAGAAGAAAAGAGAGTGGTGTCTGGATTCCACTGCTTAACTTGAAGATTCATCACGTACGTTTATTCCATTCTTTAGGCATACAGTACACAAAATATGGATGCAGGAGGAAAAGTGACAGCCGCTTGGTGCATCGTAACTTTTGTGAAACCAGCAAAAAGCCCAAACCCATCAGGAAACGTTGCAATGTCCAGGATTGCAGCCAGCCCATGTAAGGCTTTGATCTGTCTCTAGCACTATGGATGGATGGATAGATGGAAGGATGGATGGATGGATGGACAGATGGATGGATAGATGGATGGATGGATGGATGGACAGATGGATGGATGGAAGGAAGGATGGGTGGATGAAGGATGATGGACATATGGATGATGGATGGATGGATGGATGACTGATAGAAGGATAGATGGATGATAGAAGGATGGATGGATGGATTGATAGAAGGATGGATGACGATAGATGGATAGATGATGAATGGATGATTGATAGAAGGATGGATGGATGGATGGATAGAAAGATGATGGATGGATGATAGAAGGATGGATGGATGGATGATGGGTGGACATATGGATGCATGGATTGATATTTAGAAGGGTAGATGGATGATGGAGAGATGAATGATGGATGGATGGATAGAAGGACAGACATACTAACCCTACAAACAAATGCTTTTTCTGTTCTGTATATAATGTATAATGAAGTCCAGTCATTAGGGCTTTGCCTTCAAATGTCAGCTCTGACCTGTCAACTCTGTGCCTAATGAATAAATATGTATAATGTATAGATCATATATATTTTACAGATGGGTGGTGGAAGAGTGGGGTCCCTGCAGCAAGACATGCGGTAAACTCGGCTACCAGAACAGAGTGGTGCAGTGTATGCAGGCCCACCACAATGGAACCAACAAACCCGTCCACAGCAAGCACTGCACCGAGGAACGTCCAGAGACAAGACGAGTGTGTAACCACACGGTCTGTCCCACACAATGGAGAACAGGGGCTTGGTCTCAGGTGAGGAAGAGGGACCACTGTTCCACACTGATCCTTTTAAGTCTGTCTATCTATCTATCTGTCTGTCTGTCTGTCCGTCCGTCCATCCGTCCGTCTATCTATCTATCTATCTATCTATCTATCTATCTATCTATCTATCTATCTATCCATCTATCCATCTATCCATCTATCCATCTATCTATCTATCTATCTATCTATCTATCTATCTATCTATCTATCTATCTATCTATCTATCTATCTATCTATCTATCTATCTATCTATCTATCTATCTATCTATCTATCTATCTATCTATCTATCTATCCTAATCTATGCACAATGGATGGAAGGAACTGAAATTTATGCGTCTGCTGTAAAAGGAAAATTGATTTACTAAAGCTTATAAATCAACACTGATAAATAACAACGAGTCCTGCAATCACACACACATGCACACACACTTTGAATCTCCATTGAGATGTACAGTGACTGCCGTTTAAGCACTTTTCTGAACGAGTTAAGGCCTCCAAACCGCACAAAACAATCCACACACAATAGAAGACGGTTAAATTCAATCCCAGTGTCAATGGATGCTGTCCAGCATTATGTTTCATTTAGGTGATTTACGACTAAAGGCCCTAAACTCGCTCAATATATTCAGCTCATGTTCCCCGAATTAAATCAAATCCTCAATCAATGCATCTCCATCACCACGATGAGATTTCCCTTTATTGACGCTTCAACGAGATAATCAGAAGTTTATGTTTTGTTTACACTCTGGTTCTTTATGAGCTCGTCGTGCCGTATTAATTTACGCTCCCTCGACAGTAACATAAACCTCATGCATAAAATTAAGCGAAAAGCAGACCTCTGCGCCCCGACGCCCCCCTGCCAGCGAGGACGTCCGCCTCGGACGGGGACCATAACCTCCTGAGCTGACCGGCTAAGTTTGCACCCAAACATGATAATGAACTCCTTCAATAATTGAATGTAACTTGTTATTCATTCCTCGGGCGTTCTGGCAGCGTTATCCCGAAACGTATGAAACATTTATACGCCTGCTGTCTGCCGGTTGCACGGGAGGATTTACACCGTGACCACGTGACGTTGTTGCAGCCTTTATTAGACGGACAGAGCGAGTCGTGGTGTTGACCCGGGTTATTCGGGGTCAGGTGGGCCGAGGTGAACCAGCCTGAGACGTTTGAGCTCCACCTCCTCCTCCACAGATACGGACAGAATATGATGTTTATATTACAGCAGGAAGAGCGCCGTGCTGAGTCAGACATCAGAGATCGGCTGGAACTACTTAACCGATCAGGCGCACGATCAATCGAATAAAATGATCTCAGTTTCAATTTTAATAGAGGAGGATTTACAGCATTTATTGGCATAATGTTTAACCCTTCGAGGTCCACGACTCAATATACTGAACCACATTCTAGGGCAGTTTAACCCCTTAAATACTGATTAATTATTTGGTAATTTAATCCAGATTAACATAAACACTTCAGGGGTCTTTAAAGGACTTTGGAAATCTGGAATGGACCTTTTCACATTTGTAACTTATTAATAATTTACTATAGCAAGAAACAGTGAAGTTTTGATTAGGAATAATCTTCAAATTCATTAATGTAGCCCTTATTTTTTTATAGCTTTATTCCCATTCAAATGATCTTTATTCCAGATGTGTTGATTTTCATTTTACACAGATTTTCCCAGAGTGCATTCTGATATTTGGAATCTTTGGAAACTTTGGCGCTTTTCCTTGGAATAAAAAAGAAAACCCTTCATCATGGGTCCACTGTTTGTCTCATCAGAGGTCAGAGGTCAGAAACAAATGAATAAATGGATACTGAAGCATGTTATTTAGTGGATACTGCATGTTTTATGTGTGTCAGGGAGACATTTGATTAACATTTAGAACATCTCTGAAAGCGTTTGTGACCTATGCAGGTGCGGGTTATGGCCGTGCAGTGAGTTATGAACCGGTAAAATAATTACAAAGTCAGTACGAACCAAGCGTGAGCCTGTAGCGTCGGTGATTTATCCTCAGGAGGAGGAGGGAGAGAGGGTTTGTGTGAAATCTTTACATTCTGAGACTTACTGTACACCATTGTTGCAGCAAAGGGACACGGGAACAAATGAGACGTCTGCAGAAAATTGTTACCCTGAGGTCACTGGGGAACGTGTCTGTGTGTCTGTGTGTCTGTGTGTGTGTGTGTGTGTGTGTGTGTGTGTGTGTGTGTTGATGTTCCACCGGAGGAATGTGCATTATTAGAAGTAAGAGCTTCCCAAGGAAAAATGCTTTCAAATGTTCCACATGCTGACAGGCTTGTTAACGGACAAGAAGACAAGGAGGACGGCTTCCTCTGATTATCTCTCAGCGCTGCCAGGGGGGAAGAGCCCACGGATGAGCCTGGAAAGGGAAAAGGCACGGTGGGATAACGGGATGTGTCAGAGGATTAACGGTCATTAGGCCCCTAATGTTAAAAAGTGATATCCAAACGTGGGTTTTATTTATATCCACTCGCTGTTTCAAACCAGATCAGAGTGCAATCAGGGCTGAAAATCATCAGAATGATACGCTCGTCTTTTATCTCTCATCCAGAGGTAACGGGGGCTGATTTGGCACTGAAGTGATAATACATGCCTGGATTCCCTGCCTGAGACCTGAACTGGATTCACACTGTGTCACACACACACACACACACAAAGCAGGCTGTCGGAAGACCAGCCTCCAGCTTTGAAGATTATTATGTGCTTGTCAGAGCTTTGTTGCCTCCTGCATACATTTCCTGTGAATCAGGGAGCTGTGATGAGCGTTTGATTGGCCGATGTCTGCCTGCTCCTTCCTGTCTTAATGACCCCCGCTTCCCCCAGCAGACAGACACACGCACACACACACGCACACACACACACACACACACACACAGAAGAAAGGTAAAGAATGGGAACCACAAATAGACAAAGGGGTCGACACACACTCGCCGCAGTGCAGCTCATCCCTCCGCTTCATCTGTCCACACTTAATCATTCATTTAATATGTTTGTTTTTCACTTTTATTCTTTGGTATTTCAGGAAAATCTTCAATATTTCACTGTGATCAAATCGCGCTTTGTCCCGTCGGCGATGCCTTTTTCATTAAGCCCATTATGGTCGTCCCGGTACGCCTGGAGCCATAAATTAGAGGAGGAGTTTGCAAAGATATAAAATATAAGCAGTGTTAAGTGTCGTTCGCCTGTTTTATTAGTTTCCAATATTCAGGCTGCTCTAAAATCTTAATCTGGCCCAAATCGACACCAAGTCTCAGTTTCAGCATCATTAGGCGATGGGGGGGGAAGCTCACTTTTTTCATTGTTTTTCTCGGAAACTTCCCACCAATGTTGTTGTTGTTGTTGTTGTCGTCGTTGTCGCCTTCCTTGACACTTTTCCTCTGTTTTACTCCCAACAGATCTACGCCCCTGTGGTACACGCAGGGTTGGCATCCAAAAAATACAAAGAATGACCGCCCGGTCTGCACGAAGCTACAGGCAGGTATGATATTATGCAAACCTTTCTTTGTTATCTATTATGCATGTGTGTCTGTGTGTGTGTGTGAGCTGCCTTCCTCTGAAACATTTGCATTCATAACAGCTGCAGTGGCTGTAACATGTAATGGCCCTAGAATTGTCCTCCGTTGAAAAGCAAACCCTTATCAAAGCCGGCGTGGAGCTTTATTGTATTTTTACGGCAGCTGGCACAATACAGATGTGTCCCTGTGCCACAATACCATGGCAACAACCCGCACGAAACTTTGTAGCTTCCCAACAATGGGAAGACAGCACACGTTCATGTTTTTACTCTCTGCAGCGCGTGGAGCCGCGTGTCTGGTAACAGAGCACGAGCGTGTGTGTGTGTGTGTGTGTGTGTGTGTACAGTATGAATGCACCGTAAACAACAGAGTGCAAAACAATGTTAGTTTTCTCCAGGGTCTGAGCGTTTAAAATGCACGCTGTAAGACGGATTCCTCCATCTGCAGAGGTCTGAGAGAGCCCCACTTCCTTGTTAGGTTACATAAGCGAGTGTCTCTTCAGCGTCCTTCTAATCATCAGGGGGGATAATCAACCGCATTTTCATCCAGCGAAACTCATCTCATTCATATTGTAATGCAGCTAAATCTTCAGGGGGAATCCAAACCAAAGGCTGCAGCCGCGTGTAATGTCAGCGTTGATGAAACGGCGCTGAGACGAGCGTCATCGGGCATCAAAGTGCTGTTCAAACATGCTGTGGGCGGACAGAGGTTGAGGGGAAGGGGACGGACCGGATCGGATGAACGAGCAGAGGGAGCGATGACACGTACAGGACGGCGTTTGTCCATATATGTCCACGCTCCCCCATCCTGCCGCCACTCAGGCATCACAATGGAGTCTGAGAAGGACCAAATTGCACCGTTGAGAGCCCATCATGGACTGAATGCTGCACCTTTAGCCTGATTGTTTTCATGGACAATGGTGCATTAATGTTGGGGAAATGGAGAAAATATGGAAAACATCGTGTCTGTGCTGCGACAAATGGCAAAAAATAGGACGGAATCATCATGGAGGGAAACAATGTGCCCCTGGTCTGGGCCCAAAGGTCGCTTTTTTTTTGCTGGGCTTAAAATATACTGTTTATATACATATATATATATATATGTATGTGTATATATATATAGAATTGATCCCCCAGTTCCCTGAAATCAAGACCAGAACCCAGATGGTCCACTGACTTTAAACCTCGTGGGTAAGTTTGATTTTCCCCCAATCAGATTCCAACAGTCAGAGGTGCCTGAGAGACCACAGAACACATTTTTCTAGATTCACATGAGAATTTATGTAGAAATATCAGAATATCCAATTTAAAAACGAGTGTGGATTCACTTATTTGTCTTATGCTGAAGACTGTGACAGTGACAAAAAGATTCCTGTGGATCGGCAGCGAGCCGTCGAGCTCAGGAACCCCCCCCAAAAAAACAAAACAAATCTGAGCTTTTTGAGTAATCCTGCTATAAATAAATAAATAAAAACTATTTATAATTCATAACAGGCAGCCAAAACCAAGTTTCAGCAGCAAAAACCTGGCTGTGGATTCTGACTAACGGGCCGCCCACGGTTCCATTTTTCCGAACGCGTTGACACACATTCGGAGGAGCTATATTTAGGCACGGCGAGTCAAAGGCCAAGTGGCTGTTTTGGCACCGGTGTGGGAAGTCTGGGGTGATTACGTCCAGCCCGGCGTCTAACGCTCTTATAACCTGCACCGCTGAGAATCTTCATATTGATGCTCACAGCTATCGTTCGCTGCCTTGGTGCCATAGCAACAGAGCACGAGGCTGTGTTGGTTTGCCGTGGTGCGGAAACGACGAAGAGCAAGGGAATCACATTAAGATATGACAGCAGAAACCAGCGTCCATAAAACCGGCTAATCTACCTCAGGGCGCCGCGCCGACGGCTCCCGTGTCTCCTCCCGCGTCGTCCCGCGTCTTCGTCTTTGCATCTATCCGTTTGTCGTGACGATCCCCGTTCTGAGCAATCACTCCCTGAAATAGTTTGCTCCTGATTTAGAACAATCGTACGTGACAGAGGCGCCCACGTGATCTCGCCGGGAGCCGGGCGTCCTGGAACAACGTTTGGCCTCATCAGTGTGAGCTGAGTCTGCCTGCGAGTTCTCCTAAAGGTCTCTCCAATCTCCACCCAAACCCACCGGCCTGTAAAATTGAAGCGCAGACAGCCAGACAAAACAAGATAAGGCCTCTCACTTCACCTCAGCCGTGAGTTTTTGCGGAGCCGCGCGGGCAGGATGTAGACGTATCGTATCCTGTGGCGTGGCGCCGTTATCACAAGAGGATGTTCGACTGTTTTTATAGCTTCAGAAGGCCCCGGAGCCACGGAGGTACTTTCTTCTCTTAAAATGTCACCGTCTTATCCAAATTCATCAGCGGCACGTTGAACCTTTTTAATATTCCGTCCACATACGTGGTATTAACTATTCATGGCACGAGAGAGTGAGTTATTCTGGAGAGTGACAGTCCAGGAGTAAGGGGAAAAATAAGTCGGAGTATAAAAAATAACCGACACACAGGATGGAGTGATAACTGGGGTAACGTTACTTATGACGCGTACAAACAGACCGATGGCTCTTTTTATTTCTATTTATTTATCCGACAGGGGGAAAGTGTCGGAGCGACTCCAGCGGCGTCCTCTTTCCCTCCGGGCTCAGCTCGCACTTTGTTATCGTTTGCCGCATTTATTTGCTGTTGCCCAATTTCACAGCCGGTCGAGTCATTTTGCAACCGAAAGGTCCAACGTAAAGGCTGGTAGATGATTAAAGTCGTATTTTACAAACTGGAGCCTCCTCCCTCCGTCCTAAAGCCCGTCCGAGGCCCTCGCTCTGGGTGTAATATGCTTAGGTTATCGGCTCCGTCCAGCGCATTTACATTTGGTGCTGCGGATTGAATTTTTCTCTTACTTTCTTTTGGAAAATGGCCAGCAGCCCAGACTTTGATTTCACTCTTGTTCCTTCTTTTGCATCTCATTTTCCGTTACGTGCTGGTTTGATGATCAGATTTCCATTGGAAAAAAGCTATTTTGAATATATTTGAAATAAATCAGAAATTTCACATTCAGCAGCGTGCCTGCACACACTCTGGTTTGGGGCTAAAAGTCGTCTCCCCAGCTATCCAACAAACACCGAGTGGCAGAAACGGCCCGCGTCTGGTATTTCTCAATGAATTTCCATTTGTTAAAGTGATCCTGTCAGATTTAAATCAGCATACATGAAACTCTAAAAGATGAATCTTGGAAATATCCAGTGAGCCCCGTGTCCTTTCCAGCGCTGACCTGAGGCAAAGAGAGGATTTCCACACTGCAGCTCCTCTCGAGCTCTTCAGGATTTCCATTTTTCCCTTCCCATGCACGTAGACTATGTTTTGCCCCGAGAACATGAATTAAAAGCAAGAGAGCAGTGAAGAGAGAGACAGTGTGTGTGTGTCTCTGTGTGTGTGTGTGTGTGTGTGAGAGACAGAGATTGATGCATCAGATCACACATACATATGCTCACTTGATCCTCTTCGGCACAGTCCTGCTGTGCAGTTTCTATTTGGATGAAACTCAACTGTCACAGGATGACGAGCGGAACACAAACAGAGGCACAGAGCGCCCCGAGTCTCGTCTGACAGGAAGAGTCCGAGTCCACTTTGGTGTCAGGATGTGCAGGAGCGCTAACGGGATGAGGCAGAGCAGGACATCCAGTACTGTCTGTCAACCGTGCACATCCAAGATTCACCTTCACACAGAAACTCTTAGGCGTTTTAATCTCTAAGGGAATCACCAATGGAGGCGTTTTTTTCATCCTGTTTTATTTTAATACGCTCAGGATGCATTCTGGGGAAACACAGAGGATTTTAAGGAAAATTTATATCTTAAAAAAGGAAGGGCTGCTACGATGGACCTCAGGATCACAACTTCTCGTCTATAAAATATGACATTTATATGACTTTGTACGTGGTGTGGTAGTTATGAATTCTGTCTAAAATGATACCCAAAACTTCTAGAATTAAGAGAAATGATTTAATTTGTGATGGTAATGAAATTGTAATGAATTTTAGAGTCTTATTTATGGGTTGTAGTGTGAAAAAAGCCTGTAAATGGATCCAAAGTCCTTAAGTAACCCTGAACACCGTTAAAGTGGTCGCAATTGCCAATTAAACGTCCGGCGTTCAAGGCGTCAGAATAAGATTCATTTCCGCTGCTGAGCTGAGTAAAAGTCAAATAAAAACTTTATACTGTTTTTTTGCAGTCAAAACAAATGGAAAAGTGTTTCAAGTGTGTGATTCAGACGGTACTTTGCCTTATCGGAGCCTAAATGGACCTTAAGTGTTTAATTCTTTATGGGTGGGACTCAGAGTTATCAAAGCTCCGAGGTCAAATCCTCCCGGAGTCAAACCTCGGGGAAAACGGCCTATAGGTGAGGAAGAGGAGGCGTCTCACCGTGCGGCAGCCCTCAAATTGTTTCCATACTCTCCACAGACCTTCCTCCGTAAGACCGATAACCTATTATGCAAATGTGAATTCCCAATTAATTTTATTCATATAATTATGCAAAGAAAAGAGATTGGGCTGGTAAGGAGTCTGGAAGG
>OMNV01008929.1:81878-96073 GCA_900303265.1 Brotula barbata
GGGAGGAGACGAGTGAGATGTAGGAGTGCCACTTGATATTCACGGTGACGGAACAATCCGCCAGTTAAGGTGGAAATCAAAGTGTCCGGGATGGGACGCAGCCTTGGCGGCGGCCTCGGACAGAGCACCTTGGTACCAGTCGGTCGATTAGACTCTGAGTGTAACTTTCATGTGAAAGAGTTTGGAGGACGCCATTGATCCTGTTAGCTAATATATGAAGACTTTACACTCCGATGTCTCATCCTGAGCTGCATTACTGCTCTACTGAGATTTACTAATAATCAAGATAAACAAGGATTCCCCCTTTTCTTAGAGAGTAAACAAACAAAAGTCTCGGCCGAGGGGAACCTTGGACGAGACGGGGGCTTCGCTTCGACTCCTCCACGTGCACAGGAACACAAAAACTGCGTCTTTCATCCGATGAAATGCCTCCGTGCGCTCGGACATAGATGTGCGAATCCCGCAGCACGCCGTCTTGTGATGACACTAACGTAAACCATTCTCTCCCTCTGTCTCCCCGTCGCAGCATGCTCCGCCTCCCTGCAGCTGCTGCCTCTTTACCGTCTTGCCGTGTTGCCGGGGCCTCGGCCGTGGGCCCCTGAGCGGCCGCCATGGCGTTCCCCAACGCCAGCCTACCGACAGCCAACTTCACCAACGCCCCGGACGGCCACGACTCCCCCGGGGGGAACATCTACCGGCCCTTCTCCGTGTTCAGCGTGCTGACTCTCACCCTGCTCGCCATGCTGGTGGTGGCCACCTTCGTCTGGAACCTGCTGGTGCTGGTGACCATCCTGAGGGTGAGGACCTTCCACCGGGTGCCCCACAACCTGGTGGCCTCCATGGCCATCTCCGACGTGATGGTGGCCGCCCTCGTCATGCCCCTCAGCCTGGTGCACGAGCTGAACGGCAGGCTGTGGAAACTGGGCCGCGTGCTGTGCCAGGTGTGGATCTCCTTCGACGTGCTCTGCTGCACGGCCAGCATCTGGAACGTGACGGCCATCGCCCTGGACCGCTACTGGTCCATCACGCGGCACTTGCAGTACACGCTGAAAACGCGGAAAAAGATCTCCAACGTGATGATCGCCCTCACCTGGCTGCTGTCCTCCATCATCTCCCTGTCGCCGCTGTTCGGCTGGGGGGAGACGTACTCGGAGGGCATGAAGTGCCAGGTGAGCCAGGAGCCGTCCTACACCATCTTCTCCACCTTCTCCGCGTTCTACCTGCCCCTTTGCGTGGTGCTGTTCGTCTACTGGAAGATCTACAAGGCCGCCAAGTTCCGGATTGGCTCTCGCAAGAACAACACGATCACGCCGATGGCTGAGGTGATTATGGAATTCTTAGTCTCCGACTTCAAGGAGAGCTTTGGAGTGTTTACGTCCATCTTACTGGAAACCCGTCTTAGCGTAATGGCTCTTGTCAGTGCTTACCGTAAAAAGTTTCCTCTGTAGCGCTGTTAAAAGGAAAACAAATGTTCTCTGCACATCATCTTTGTGTTTATGCTCAGCACCGTAGCGACGTTTGTCCCCCAGAAGCTTCACGTTCTGCATAATATCAGTGTGGATCAGGCAGCAGAGCCCACACGCAACTCCCGACTCAGCAATAAACAAAGATAGACGTTCACGCCAAAACAACGTTTCAGCGCAATTTAGGAAACTTTGTGTTTCTCTTACTCTTCTACCTGCAGCGTATTGAGACAAGAGAGAAAACACAACACAGTCCACAGCACGTACACAGAGGAGGAATCGTCCTCTCTGATCTTTAACAAAAAACAAAACAAAACAAAAACAAACAAACAAATAAACAAACAAACAAACAAAAAACCCAAAAGTCTATCAGATGAAAGAGTTTGTAATTACCTGTAAGATTCTCGTGAATCTGGATACTTTTGGTATCATTTGATTCCAGGTTACCCAGAATGCACCTTGATATATTTGGAAACTTCGGGCCTTTTACGCTAATGTTTTAAAGATGAACCTTGGAATTTAAAGCTGAGATTTAATCCTGTTTACATCAAATAAATCTGCTCTCAGTCGATTTGAGGTTCCGGACAGGTTGCTGTGGCAACAACAACAACAACAACAACAACCAAAGAAGAGAGTTTTCCTCTTCCAAGAACTGACACATCCAGGATCAAATCAGTTCATCCGGTAAACACATAATTCTACATACTATACTAGGAGCTCAGCACTACCAAGGTGGAAGCTGAAGATGATGTCTGCTTGCTCCTTCAGCGTGGCCCCAGGGGGCCCCTCCACCTTCCTAGATTTGGTGTTTCTATAATCAGCACACGTGAAGGCTTAAATCTATTCAGCAAACATTCAATCAGCCAAATCTTCCCCTTGCAAATTGCGTCTGTGCCCACTTTTCTCCCGCACCGGTGTCAGGAAGTGAAAAGCGACCTGGCATAAACACGTCTCGGCGATGAAGATTAAGCCATCGAGGCCAGACGCCGCTTTCAGACACCTTTTTCTTTCACCTTCATGAAAAGCTGGATATGAGAACCACTAAGCGTCTGAACATTGGGCATCTTGGCAAAACTCCACAGGAACATTTCTCCGTTTTTTCTGTTCCAAGTCACGTCCCGCCTCGAGAAAAGCACACACGGCGCCACAATATTTGAAGTTACCTCACAATCCCCAACATAACCCTTCGTGATGCAGTTTGGCGTAAACCGGCATTAAAGCGAGCGGCGTCGGGGCCTGACGCCGACCCGACCTTCACGTCCGCACACCGCTGGGTTTTACGTCACTTTTAATTCCAGACGCAATTACTCTGGCAGCTTTAGAAATGACAAGAAATATGCTTTATCGGTCATTTTGCCCCTAACGGGTTATGTTTTGATTACGCCGTAATGGCCGTCTCATTACCCAAACCTGAATCTGTTCCCTCTCCTCGTTTAGCGGCGCACGCGGAATCCGAGATAATAAACCTGCGGCGCTCAGCCGTCGGTAACACCCACTCCAACACATTAGGGCACGCAAACAACGGCGAGAAATGGACCAGATTAATAAATAAGATGCGTAGATTCCCGGCGGATGAAAGGCGATGAAAAGTGACTCTTGACTGATATTAGAACGCTGACATAATAACTCCCGCCGCTCTGTTTTACCGTCCACGCGGCCGTCGGGTGTCTCATCTAATGGTGCGTTAAGTGACGGGGTTAAGCGTCCTGAGTGCAGCGTTTTGTTGTTTTAAACCATCTATTGAATCCCAGATCTACCTTCGGTCCCGGCGGTGCCTCGATTTTACTTTCCGACCGATCCGCGTTCATTCAGATGGTTTCGCTCCACGGCTCAGGTGTTCACGAATCAATACGCATCAGAATAGCGTGTTTTTTTTGTCAAGGTCAGATACGGTGGGAGCGACCACTAGCCAAGGCGAGGCAGCGCTCGGACACGATTGCAGTTCAGGGAGCTTCACAAAGACCTAAAGAGCTCCAAATTACAGCTTACACATGAAAGATTGCATAAAGGAATAAATGATTGAACAGAACGCTGCACCTTCCAAGGAAACTTTAAGCTTTGATATACACGTGCCGGCCTCAGATCTCCCTGAAGTTTGTTTCAGAGGTGTTAAGAAGTCGGATCGGAGTTATGACTCCGGGAACGGGGGACTTCAGCGAGATCAGAGTTGGACTCTCACAGCTCCTCGGCGAGTCTGCGACAGGGGCCGTATGGTAACAAGCTGTTATGACAAACACAGGAAAAATAGTCTGAAGTCTACAATTTTATGGAGAACGGGGGTCAAGTTTGGATTTAAAAGCCAACTGATGACACTGACATGTTAGTCCTTTGACTTCACTTTGTGGTCTTTCTCCAGGGTTGGATCTGTTGTCATCGCGTGCAACAGGAAGTGGGCATAGATAGGCTGCGTGTAAAATATGGTTGTAATAGAGACCGGCCGAGCGATTCTAGAAAACTCTGATTTGTTATGATGATGTTCTGCTGGAGGACCTGCTGGAAAAAAAAAAACAACAAAAAAAAACCAACAACACAAAAACAAAACGACTTCTGCTGAGCAACAAACCAGAAAGCCGAAATGCAGCAGATTAATGTTGACATTTTGTCTTTCCTCGCAGTATGTTTGCTAAATGGCACGTGGGCGGGTTGAAAACACAGATTAAGACGCGGCCCTGGCTTTGTCCTCTGTGTAGAGTGTGTGTTTGAGTGTGTGTTTGTGGAATAAATCATCCACTTGTTGGTCCGTGCTTCTTCTCAGCTGCCAGTAATCCGTCTGTCATCAGGCGGCCCCTCCTCTCCGTTCTCTCCTCGTGAATTGTTTTCTTTCCGCACAATATATTGATTATTCGGTTTCTACCTGTGGGTTCGTATGACCGATCGACTGACTGCCTTTCATTATTGATCGACTGCCTAACAGGTGAAAGAGGAGGCGCAGCAGCCCCAGATGGTGTTTACCGTGCGTCACGCCACGGTGACCTTCCAGACCGATGGGGACACATGGCGCGAGCAGAAGGAGAAAAAAGCAGCGCTGATGGTCGGCATCCTGATTGGCGTGTTTGTCCTGTGCTGGATTCCTTTCTTCATCACTGAGCTCATCATCCCGCTGTGCTCCTGTGACATCCCTCCCATCTGGAAGAGCATCTTCCTCTGGCTGGGCTACTCCAACTCCTTCTTTAACCCCCTCATATACACCGCCTTCAATAAGAACTACAACAACGCCCTGAGGAACCTCTTCTCCTGGCAGCGCTGAGCCACCAGCAGGCGCCCCACATGGTCACCCCGAGGACAGAAAGCTCAACCTCTCTGTCTCTCCATCATCCCTCCAGTGGAATAAGCAGAAGTTGTGGTTTCCCAAAGTGCTCGTCTCCACGATGAGGTTTTTAGAGGCGCACGGAGATGAGTTCCCGTGCCGCTCCGTCCAGAAAGGAGGAGCGAAACGACGCACGATGTGGCAGGAACACACACTGGGATGTCCAAAGGACGGGCTTCTGTCTGGGTCCACAGACAGGAAGACATTTTAACGGTTCTTAAGCAGTTTCCTCATCAAATGTGGAGCTGCAGGGAACGTCTTCACGGCGAGCGGAACAAGAGTTTCCACAACAAACAAATGAACCAATAAACCGAAATTAAACAGCGGATACGTTCTCCTCTGAGCTCGACAAGAGAATCGCAGCATCACGAATAACACTTAGAGCTTAACTTTAGGTCTGGGAACACCAGCATGCTTTCTACATAACCTAGAGAAATGTATACGGATACTCTCCTCTCAGTATATATACAGCATATACTGTATACAGTACATACAAACTCCAGGTCTCCGCACATACACACCCACACACTCACACCATTTCCATGACAACGGCAAAAAGCAGAACAAGCATTCATCTTCATCATCTTTGGCTGATGAAAATTGGTAGAGCTTGTTTGCGAAAAGAGATTTAGTAAAATAGTAAAAATCACTGTCTGCTCCCAGATGGCTGTTAAAAAACAAACAAAGAAAAGAAAAACGGGAGGAAGACGGAATAAAGTGGGATTGATGCGACCTGTAATGCAGAATAAAAATGATTCAAGAACTCAGAAGAACAGCGGCTATAAAAGCACGTGGATGTACGGACTGTTAGAACATCACCGCAATATAGTCAGCAGTCAGCTACTGAAACACGCCTCATCGTGAGAGGAAAGTGTTGAGACGTTTTTAAGTGTGACAAATGGAGTTAACCAGTAAACAATTCCAGCATCCTTAACGGTTCTGCTGTATTAGAAATATGAAGCCTTATTTTTGGAACATCAGCATCTTCTCCTCAGCGTTTGCTACATTTTGCAGTAGGTGTGATTTTCTTCGAAAATATCAAGTGAAATCTACAAAATGTGAACAGGCAGATACAGTATGTGGTGAAAAATCTCAAGCTTGGCCAAAATAAGATGATGGGAAATAATTTCGACACTACAGTATGAATTTTAAAATCAAAAAATAGTGAGCAAAGTGTGGCAGAAATACAAAAAGTCGTTATTTTGGGGGGAAATTCTGTCCAAATAAGGTCCTGACACTATTCTTATATTTATGTATTGACTGAATTGGTAAGTTGGAGTATTTATCGTAATATTTAGCGTTCATCTACCGGGACCATATGTCTTTGAATGGTCAGCTACAGCTAACCCGCTAAGCTAAATGGACTATGTGGATTCCCAACTCGAAATGTGTTACGCTATTATAATGGTTATGCATGGAAAAATAATGACTTTTCCTCAGCTACCATTTTCTTGCATATATCCTGGGTATATCCCGGGTATATCCCAGATATATCCCAAGTATATCCCTGGTATATCCCGGGTATATCCCAGGTATATCCCAAGTATATCCCTGGTATATCCCGGGTATATCTCAGATATATCCCAAGTATATCCCGGGTATATCCCAAGTATATCCCGAGTATATCCCAGATATAGCCTAAGTATATCCCGGGTATATCCCTGGGATGCGATGTCACATCACCCAGCATCACCTTTTTGTACACCCGAGGTACCCAAGGTCTCGTGTTTGTTAAGAGATACACTAAATTTTCGCAAATAAAATCCGCATAGAACTTCATAGATGAGATTTTAGCCATTTTTCCACACATTCCATGGATCACGTTTATGGATCCATAAGGGTCCCCTCTACAGACTCCGGCTTCAATCATGACCTAGTTATCAAACACCAAATATTTCCCCCCAAAAAAGGTCCAAATTACGATGGAATGACATCAGAGACCAAGTTTGGATGTAATTTCCCTGAACATTATTACTTTTGTAAAATTGCCTCATTGCACGGGTAGATTAAAAATAAGAAAAAAAAATCTTGTTTTAATAATATTTTATAGGCAGAAAATTAGTTTTTTGCAGGAAGATAATCTAGAGTTTCCACAACAAACATTGATTGATTTTCAGGTGATTCATCTCCAAATAGTACACAATGATTATACCTCTCTGTCCCATTGACAAATATGGGCCGATTGTTGTTGTTGTTGAAGTAACAGCGAGAAATAAATTCAAATTTACTGTTGGAACCACGTAGAAAATAACAGGCGCATTCTGACACCAAGGTTACTAATGCAGTCTGAAATGTCGATTGTTCCGTTCTGCTCTCTCTCTCTCTCTCTCTCTCTCTCTCTCTCTCTGTGAACTTCCCTCATGTATTAATTGCTGAGCTGGTAGACTGCAGATGTAAACGAAGGGGCCGGTGGCTTTGCGCAGGATTCTCTCTTTTTTTAATCACCCCTCGCTGCTCCTGACATTGCCAGAGGACGTCTGATTATTCACCGTCGCTCCTCGCGGGTCTTTTGTATGACGACCCAGAATGTAAAGCATTTCAAAGAGGCCGAAGAGGAGCAGTTGTGTTGTTTTTTTTCCACCATGCCGGTTACTTTGCTGTGTTGTTGTTTAGGAGATGAAGAGGCAAAGCATGTGGACGTTTACCTCCAGTACAAATGTGATTGTAAGTTCACGTCTACCACACCAAAGAAAGTTTTGGAGGCTGATAAAGTCCGACTGTGATCGCACCGGCGTTCTCTCAGTGTCTACGTGTTTCCCTCTAGGAAGCCTTGGATGACAAAAGTGAAAATAAACAAGCGCTCAAATTGGTGATGAGCTGCATCCTGCTTGGCACTTTGACAGGGTTCTTTACAAAGCTGACACACTCACCAACAACACCTCTGCTTGGTGTTTATGCCAATTGGTAAAAAAAAGCAAACGTATTCTACTTGATGCTGTGCGATGGACCGACGCGTCAAAAAAGGTTTTGTTTCTATCACAATAAAGAAGAATCTCCTATGCAGCTCATCGATTCGGCGTCCTTGTCAAGGAGGAAGATTTCATTTCCAGTTCCGCGGAACTCATTTTCCTCGCCGAATCACAAGCTAAATTGAATTATTACCATAACGATTAGCAATGAACGGGCGCAAATCTTCCAACGTCTATATTTAGCATCCTGAGGGGTATTAGTTCCTTTGTACTGCTGTAACTCAGCAGGCATTATGAAAACACGTACGCGGGCAATTTCACATTTCTTATCGAATACAGACCATTCAGTTGATTGACATTTATCATGTCACCCTAATATTTTGAAAAAGCTGTTTTCGGGAAATCATTACTGTCTCATAAACCTCAACTTTTGAGCCATTGTAAGTGTTCTCGATCAGATAAAAGGAAGAAACTCAGAAGTAACTTTAAAAAGAACTTGAAATTTCATGGTTACACTTTAAAGTACATGTAATATTTGAGTATATTTTGAGTTCCTTAGCTGCTCAGTATTCCTCATCATTATGGAAATGAATGAGAATTTGTTTGCACTAATTCGCAGAGTCCCACAGGGATCAATTCTTGGTCCTTTATTGTTTGATTTCTATGCTCCCTTTTGGCCAAATTCTGGCAGACAATAACATTTATGCTGATGACAGCCAGATGTTTCTGTGTATCCTCCATCAAATGACGTACAAATTCACAATTGTAATTCTAATTAATAACCAAAGGATCACAACCAGAGCACTCAGGAGGAAGCTGACCTCTCTTGTCATATCTTGTTTTGTCCCATCGTGATTACTTTCCTGTGCTTTTGGTTTTTGATCATTTTTCTCTGCCACACTTTTATTTTCACGTTGATGTTATTTTTTATCAATTAATGAATCTGCACCTGAACTTTTTTCTTTTCATCGTTACTTTGTCTTTTCAAAGATTTCCTTTTCTGCTTCGTCCTTGGAACATTCTGATCTGTTTTGTCCGCAGTACCAGGGTCCTATGTTAATGTACGTACGGGGACACAGGACGAGTAATACTCTCCTCATGGACTGGCCTTGACGACGATCTCCTACAGCGGATAGATTCTTGGAATTCATTATATTTGTGACAATAATTACAACTATTCAGTCTTTGTCAAACAGCCAGGATACAGAAATGTTCTTTGTTTGTGTTAGAATAAGAATTTCTGCACCTGATTAGACTCTCGTTCACTGATATGTAGGTTGTATACATGAGAGGATGACATGGAGCGGCAGCAGGTGTGTCAATGGAAACAACTTCCTGTTTTGGATGATTAATGTGTGTGTGTGTGTGTGTGTGTATGTAGTGAAATTCTCGTCTTCTTCTGTTGAAGGTCAGAAGATAAAAACTTTGAAGCGTGAATAGATGAATGTCAGTTTAACGTAACTCAAAACTTGAATATGTTGCAACATCAAAAACACCTGATGCTCTCATTTCAAAAAAGTTCATATACTGCGTATCAAAAACAGGAAACTGAGACTTTCAGGGCTTTCAGGTATCCTACAACGTTTTTCTGCTGCATCAGCAATCAATTAACTTTTGACATTTATTTTTAATTGGCTCCAACTCCACCAAATCCAATCTGATCCTAGAGCGATCCGAAACGAGGAAAATTGCAGTGATGCATGCTGTAACTGTTACTTTTGCTTATGACGACATTCTGCGCGATGTTTCAGCAAATGAGACTGTCAAATAAATGCCACGGAGAGTTCACCGTCGGGGTCACTGGTCTCCATCGGCGGCAGAAAACAACGAACGTCTGTTTACACGACAACCAAAAACAGGAAGAGGCAACACGGAAGCTTCCATGTAGTGGAGAATTCTCATGAATGAATGAATGAATGAATGATTGAATGACTCTTTCAATCATAGCACGTCCATGTCAACATGTGTGTGTATGCTACAATGAGCCAAAAACATGGAGGATTTCATGATTATTGTTTTTATTTTTGTCTCTCTGAATAAAGCTGTGCACACGGAGACCAATTTACTCCTCGTGTGCGCGTGTGTGTGTGTGCGTGTGTGTGCGTGCGGACGCTCTCATTGCATCTGTACTGTCTTTTGTAGGCTGCTTTCATCTGGCCCTCACTTCCATTCATCTCAATGTTCTCATCAAAGGTTGTGCTGCCCTTCACCGGGCAGCCACTCCACATGTTTGATATTCCGATCTTTAAGCCACATCAAGAAAGAAAGAGGGCACTCGTGAAGTGGAGGGGGAGTGATTATCCCACGGAGAGAGAGAGACAGAGAGACAGAGAGAGAGAGAGAGAGAGAGAGAGAGAGAGAGAGAGAGAGAGAGAAGAGAGAGAGAGAGAGAGAGAGAGACAGAGAAGAGACAGAGACAGGAGAAGAGAGAGAGAGAGACAGAGACAGAGAGAGAGAGAGAAAAACAGAGACAGAGAGAGAGAGAGATGACAAGAGAAGGAGTTTTGCCTTGATCAGTGTAATCTGCTTTTTTATCTCTACATACACACACACAAACACACACACACACACATAACAGACAAGTTATGATTGAAACAAAAATCCCAACATCCATTTTTGTCCCTTAAGCGTCTTTATTCCAGATGTTGTGAATATCATTTCATACAGATTTCCCCTGAATCCATCCTGATACATTTGGTCTCTGTGGAAAATGTGAGTTTTTTACTAGAATTTGACAAAAAGATCAACAACAAACTGTTACCCTGGATTATTATTTTGGTTTTTAATCCGGATCGATTCAATGAATGCTTGAGCCACTGTGCCATCTTCTGGTTAAAATGCTTTATGATCATTTCACGGTTATGATCATTTTCTCTGCATGGAATAAATTCATGCTGCCCCCGTTTGGTGATTCCTTCAAGCTGCACGTGCGTACATGATGGCTGCAAACCGTTTGTTCCCACTGACGTGTGAGCGGTGACAGGTGTGCAGACCGTGGCCGTCTCCGTCTACGGTTTGCTGCTCTTGCTTTCAGCTTTGCACACAGTCTGGCAGACTTCCACGGTCAGATCGAGCATCCGGTCGGGCGGTCTCCTCGATTTATCCGTGTAGAAACATGAGGAGATCAAATGCATCAAACTCAGGATGGTCACCAGGAGCATCAGCATCCCTGCAGATGAGAGAAACCAGGTTAAACCGACAGAGAACGCCGCCTGCTGTGGCTCGTGTCAAAGTGACGTAAGCTGTTACCGCAGCAGATTGTGTTTCCTGCCAGGTCGTGGACGCGATAGCTCCTGGTGAACATTGCACCCAGGCCCAGGATGAGGGTAGGGTAGACTGTGAACGTGTACTGCATGTACTTGGGGAATGCAATGTTCTGTAGCACAAACCTGAGGGGAGGAGCACGCGTGTACCGTTATCTCTTTAAATATTCAAATAAATGACATGAACGGGTTACTGGCTTTCAACTTGATTCCCTTACCAGACCATAATGCATATGGAGATCATCATGAGGACCAAGGTGCTGACTAAGGGGTCCTCAACCATGTGTGTGTATTTGAGCATGACTCCAATATCCACCAAGGACTCCATGAGGACCCACCAGGCGAACAACGCCAACCCATTCTGTGTCTGTCAGGAATCAAAGAGCGCCGGTGAGTACACGATGACGCTCGTAGATAACGCAATTATTATGCAAGCTGCCTTTGTGAAAGTTTAACAAGTCTCACCAGGTACCGTATGTACCAGATCTCGCTGGGATTGTTGAGGGACAGCCAGGCTTTGTGCTTGTTGAGGTTCCTGTACGACATGCAGAGCAAGACAAAGCTGGGAACCGGAAGCAACCATTTGTAGTAGATGGGTCCAAAGATGTCGCCGCAGATTCTGGCGCTGATGATCAGGGCCCACGCCCCGAAGAATCTTTGAGAGTGGACCTCCGGATTGCAACACACAGGGCCGAGAACGTTCCTACAATAACAGATGGAGGATCAGTCGCACATCTGTACCGTCAACACAGTGCAGGGCGACGACGGTGACGGCTGACTTGGTACCTTCTGAAAAGGTTCATCGATGCATGCAGGAGCCAAGCCATCGTCCAAATGTCAATCATAATCCAGGTACTTTGGACCCACCGGTCCATTGTCACCTGAAGGTAAGCGCCATCGGAGTCGTCCAGGGATGAGTTTGTACTGGCTGTAATCCAGGAGGAAGATTACTGTAAAACTTTGGCCACAAGTTTCATTCAACGATTCAAAAGAGCAGAATTCTTCGATTTCCACCACGATTCAAGTTTCAATTATTTTGAAAGACATAATTCAACACAAATCATTTCCAACTTCACTGATCTTACAAATGGGATCATGGAATTAATTACACAGTGGAGTAGAGAGAATATAGGACCAGATCTGGTAGATTTGAATGATCCTGGATAAAGCAAACTTTCAAAACAGCACAAGCGAATCTGCATCAAAGCATTTTGTAAATTGCTGCGATTGTACTTTTGGGCGGTTTCAGCGTCCGGTCACTTACAGTTCAGCACTTTGTTGTTCTGTACCACATTGTGTAAAATGATGGAGCACACCTGAACGATCACAGCGAAGGCGACGCTCCCACCGTGCAGCACCAAATGCGTCATTTTTTCCCCCCCGAGGCGATGAGACGTCTGAGACCTCGGCTCAGATCAGCAGACTGAGCCCCGACGCTCCTCACCTCCCTCTCTCATTTTGGACTTTGGATGGTCTGCAGCCGCTTTATGGCTCCCTTTTATTACACAACCCTAATGAAGATAGCACAAAGTGTCCTGATTTGATTACATGTGAGGCTAACAAGCAAAAAAGGGACTTTTCACGCCTTTGCATGTAGTCAGAGTTTGAACTTCTCTGCGACTGTTTCGGAGCTTCATTTGCCACAAAGATAGCACCCGTCCAGATTGTCTTTTCATCCCAGCATGCATTGCTCATCAGAAGCAATCTGTTTTCAGCCCAAAATAGCACTTGGAGGTGCTGCGTTTGGTGCACAGGAAACAGCTTTCTCACAGAGAAAAAGGCCAATTTGATGTAAGACATTGTTACAGCATTTCAATTTCCCCCTTTTCTTTCTTTTCTTTTCTTTTTTTTTTTTTTAGTGAATGTGTGTGCGTCGTGTGCACCAGCAGAGCATGCGTGGTTTTACAACAGTATGTCATGACCTGTGGAAAAGTGTGTCAGAAGACATTTCATCACCATAAATTGCAGCTGTGATAATGTGGTAGGATTGAAAAGGCCCGCTAGCGACCCCTAGAGGCTGGAATCTCCACTACACCACACAATACAAAAGAGGATGGGGTTTTTTTTCCACAGTTTATTTATTTGTTTATATTTTGAGAAACTTTACAGAAGTGGGACTAATAATGTAAAAATATATAACACGTTATATCACATATGAACATTTTGGCTCGAGGGTGGTGTGGAGATAAGACGGTGAGGTTTCCAGAAGGAAAAGAGTTCATGAAATGTGTGGCAAAGGTCAGAAATTGACCAGAAACATCAGGATTCACCTTCAGGCATCCCAAAGCCAAACGTCGAGGAGCAAAAGCAAAATTGTGGAGCCTTTAAAGCTTCGCTATTCATAAAAACAGTTTGTTCTGCGTCAAGGCAATTTCCACAGGTGACAAACTGGGTCCGCTGTCACTGTAAAGTGGTTTCTTGACGTGCCTCCATGTGACCAGGGCAACACGTGCCAAAAATAGGATGCAGGATACGATGAGGACTGAAACTGGAGGATTAAAGACAGGTGGATTATGGCTACGGATAAACATACGAAGGAGGTCAGTCATTCATTAACCTTCACACCTACCAGTAAAGATGTAAATGTAGCTTCCAGACGGGCTCGCGTTGGTTAGCGTGCCCGTTAACCACAGGATTATTATGGGATAGATGGTGAGGATGTAACGCACGTCTTCATCAAAGTAGAAGTTCTCCAATAAAAACCTGGGAGGGGGGGGAGAGGACAAATGGTGGATTTTGCGCACGTGAAAGAAAAAAGTAGGGCAAAAGGAGAGATGACATCATGGAGGCCGACTGACCAGGCCAACATCTCCATCAGGAGCAGCAGCAGAGACAGCCTGGCACAGTCGCACTTAAGGACGCCGGTCTGATGCTGCAGGTAGACGGTCAGGTTCAGGAGAGTGGACAGGGTCCCCCATGTCGCGTACACAGCGATTCCATTCTGCACCTGAGAAGAGAAAAGCCTCAATCATTCCTTGAAGCGACGGCGCTCGTGTTTCCTGATTCTGTTTCGCTCGTCCATCAGATTTTCTGCTGCTTTAACGTGACGTGCAGAGAGCAGAGCTGCGGGGATTTCTTCCAGCCTCCTAATCTCACAGCACACACTCTGCACGGGGGGCGACGGGGTCAATCATCTGAGCCGCCGGGGTCACGAGAATATCACCCTGAGATACGGGTGACGGAGCAGCCGGCACCCTGGGGACCAACGGCTGCTGACTTTAACTTTTTGGAGAAATTTGGAGTAGATGTGTGT
>OMNV01008930.1:9210-38203 GCA_900303265.1 Brotula barbata
GGACAGGGACTCAAAGGCTTCCAAAACCGACAAGAACAACGAGAAGGACGGAGTCACGGAGTCGCTGGGCATCAACGGGAAAAATGGCGGCAGTAAAAGCAAGAAACGCGACCTGTCAGGTGAGAGCTAGCCCCGTAAGCACAACACTCTGTCCGTGTAACACTAGCAGCAGCACTGATTGTTGTCATCTTCTGAAAAGGAACCAGGATCCCTGCAAAGAATTTGTCACAGGAATTGTAGTTAGTCACGAAACTGCAGTGGAGTTCAGCCTGAACCAACCGAGTAATGTAACTAGCACCAGCTAACCCCACCTACCGATAAAGTAACGTTAGCTCGCTAATTTCCTTCATAATGCATTTGAACTCCTAACAAGCGCCCGTACTGTCAGCTAAATTAAGCCAATGCTTTTAGCGATTGGAATGTACAACAGAGGTTCTCGCCGTTTTGGCAAAATGCAGTTTGTTGCATTAGTGCTCGGTCACAATTTGTGCTGAGTGCGATGCTATGTGATAGGCTACCAGTTAATCAATGACTTTTCATTTCAGAGATTAGTATCTAATTGGAAGCGTGTTAGATCACCCCTTCTCTCTTTCTTCCTCCCCTCTCTCCAAAGTTGCACCTAAACTTGACAACAAGCTCAAAACAAACCAGAAATGCGTTAAGGTTGTACGTGATATCTGTGAATGACAGTCGAAAACGGTAGTTGTTGATCAAGTTGATCAACAGAAACTTGATTTATGTCGAATTTTGTTGGTTTCATAGCTGTTAGCAGGTATACGTCAATCATCGTAATCGTCCAAAATGTGTGACCTGGTGAAGATCCAGATAAGGATCTCCCCCTGGTGGATTTCAGACAGTGCCACATATAGAATGAATGTGATGTACCAAATAAAGATGGAAACACAAAAAATGCCACCATTGTGTATCCAAGATGATGCTGATCCAGTAAAGTGCAAACAAGTTTCATTTTCAATCATTATGGATCTAGATGAATCTAGTGATTGATCTTTACATAATTGGCCATTTATGCAGTCAAATTGGATTTTTTTTATATATATCAGTGTCTACGATAACAGTCCTTTATGATATAAAGAATATATATATATATATATATTGATAATCATAATTATAATAAAAATCAGGAGAGTCAAGGAGGTCAGATCAAATGGATCGATGATTCAATTTTCCAGTTTTAAATGTTTTGGCCCTTTGACAGATTAAGGGAGCAAATCAACACTTTTGCAGGATTCTTGTCTTTATATGCACCCATTTAAACATTTAAGGAAAAAGTGTTGTAGTACAAATGTTGCACTAATAATGTCAAACTACAATTTTGTCATCATTTAGTCTTCTGGCAGTGCCATGGATACTGGAGACTTTCATTGAAATCAGCAAAAAAAATGCACAATAGCTTGCAGCTCTGTGGGCTCTGTGGGCTCTTTCTACCCGACAACTTGCCGAACTGTCCGATCCTAAGCAGAGCAGCCTCTTCTTTAACCAAATTCACAACAAGCGTTATCTTTCAAATTCCCTTTCCTTATCCATTTTTGGCTCTAGACCTGTCTCTGGTCAGGTTTATAACTGCTGAGCTCACCAGAGGCTACTTCCTGGAACACAACGAGGCCAAATACACGGAGCGCAGAGAGAAGGTGTACACTTGCCTCCGCATCCCGAAGGAACTGGAAAAGGTAACTGTGCTAACAATTTATGCTGTGAAAGTTGAAAATGTAAAAGACAAAAATGCTGATTTGTTTTTTTTTTTATCTCTCTCTAATTATTCTTTTTTTTTGTCTTTAGTTGATGATATTTGGTTTCTTCCTGTGTCTGGATGCCTTTCTGTACGTCTTCACCCTGTTGCCTCTCAGGGTGCTGCTGGCACTTTTGCGTCTCCTCACGCTACCGTGCTGTGGCCTCAGGTAAGACACACCTGGTTAGACTACATACACATACAGCAACCTTGGGATAAGAGAAGAAAGACAAACAGCCAAAGATTAAGCTAAGGCACTAAAGCATGCCCTGGTGGTTCACAAGGTTCATACAAACACCATGTAACACGGTGGCGCAGGTTCGATTCTGACACGTGGCCTTTGCTGCACATCTTCCACCATGGCATGATCAAATTGGTGTTGTACACATGTGCCAAGAGACATGTTGACTTGCAAAAAATATTGATGAATGAGCTCCAGTGGTCAGGTGGCATCTTAAACGGCCAACAGATAAAGTCAGAGGTCAGTCGCTAACATCAACAGTAATAAAATAAAGACAAAACAAGACATCCAATTCTATCAAGGGATTTAATCTGTATATTGTTTATAAGATGTGTTGAATCGTGCGTAAGTATGATTAGAACAGTGTGTTCCCAATGTTCTGGAAGTCAGATTCATCATGGGGAAGCAGCTTTCTGTGCATAGTCTTACATAAAAGGCCATCATTACAGATAAAGTATTGGGAGAAGGTAGAAAAGTAGCTCAAGGCCATCTTAAACTCACTGTTGTTTCTGATGTCCTTGCTCTCACAAGCCTGAAAATAAGAAGATAAATAAGAATTTGTGGATAGACAAGTGAAATAGTTTTTACGTGGTACAACTTACAGTGTGACACGTTACACAATGTTCAAAATGAAACTTCTTAATGCTGCTTTCATTATTAATGAAAACCAAAACAAGAAACACTTTCAGTCCTTAAAAAGGGTAATGGCCACACAACACTCAATCCACCAGTGTAATGGTGTTCTTAACCTCTAGATGGTAGCGTTGGTCTCTCAGACTCTGGTCAGACTGAGGGATTAGACCAGGGGGTTTCAACCTGTTCTGTCACATGACCACCCCAGGCAGAGGCAACCTGGGGACTGCTGAGGTTGAGGGTGGGGGCAGCAGCTGAGATGAGGTTGTTTTTTTAGCTATTACTGAGTTTTTTGGGTGAGTTAGACACTGTGTATTCGTAGCAGTACAGTGGTGGCCAGGGACAGTCTTATGTCATTCTCCTGCTCCACCCTAGCCCTGTACTTATTCCGCAGGTATGCCAGTGTGGTAAATACACTCGCACAAAGATAAAAAGACACTTCACAAGGTGCTGTTTCATACATTTGCCCTTTTGACAGAGGCAGTCAACCTTTCAATCAACTGACCTGGAATTTGAAGTCACTGTGACATCCGTAAATGATAAAACTGTCTACCACCAGGGAACATTATTTGAAATTTTAGGGGTTAGATTGCACACCCTTATGAGCTTTATTTGTGCATGCGTGCTTGTAGTGGTTCGCGCCTGCTGCAGCCGGCCCAGGTGTGTGACGTGCTGAAGGGCTTCATCATGGTGCTGTGTTACTCCATGATGAGCTACGTGGACTACTCCATGATGTACCACCTCATCAGGGGACAGTCTGTCATTAAACTCTACATCATCTACAACATGTTAGAGGTACACTCACCCCCACCTCCAATGTTTATGAGTCTCATTGTACAGTCAGCCCTCTCTTTAGTCACTCGTTTGCCTTTTCTCTGCCTTCGTCTGTTCATTTGTCAGGTTGCAGACCGCCTTTTCTCCTCATTCGGCCAGGATATTCTTGACGCTCTGTACTGGACAGCCACAGAACCCAAGGAGAAGAAGAGAGCACACATAGGTGTCATTCCTCACTTCCTCATGGCTGTGCTCTACGTCTGTATCCTACCTGAGAGGGATTTGAGAGTGTGTTGGTGCCCGACGTGTATGCGTGCAACTGTGAACTTTCATGCCAAGTCGACTAGAAAGAGTATGATCAGAAAATTAGGAAAAACACTTTCATTTGTCCTTTCAGCACCCAATTACCATAACCTACTCAGAGTAAAACCATACCATAATATATAACGTGTTCCAAAACCGATCTGACCCTGAGGTGTTTGTTCTTGTGTCCGGCCTGACCCGACATCAAATCATTGAACCATTTTAGCCCTGCTGCAGCCCAAAGTGTATTTTTCCTCACCATGGTGTATCCCAGTTCTTCATGCCATCCTCATCATGGTCCAGGCCACCACTCTCAATGTAGCGTTCAACTCCCACAACAAGTCCCTGCTCACCATCATGATGTCCAACAACGTGAGTAATGCGCGCAAACATGCAAACTCTGACTGCTGAATATTTGTGAGGCACAAATGCAGTTATGACTTTTCCTTTTTTCTTGCAGTTTGTGGAAATAAAAGGAAGCGTGTTTAAGAAGTTTGAAAAGAACAACCTTTTCCAGATGTCAAACAGTGGTGAGTGTGTCTGGATATGCAAAATAGCCAAATACGTAGTTGGCTGGGTGTTTTGTACCTTCTCTGAACTCATTTAGCACGAGGTAAAATTTGTGGATTTGTGCTCAGCATCAGTGATCATAAAGTGGGTTAATCCAGGATTTATTTGTTTTGTTTCCATAGACATAAAAGAGAGATTCACCAACTACATCCTTCTGCTCATTGTCTGTCTGAGGAACATGGAGCAGTTCTCCTGGAACCCTGGTACTCAGCACAGAACTGTAGAAAGAGTTAAACGTGACTATTCGCCCATAATGATGACACTGACCAAGTTTGGGTGCGTTTATTCACAGACCACCTGTGGGTGCTGTTTCCTGACGTACTCATGGTGATCGCCTCGGAGGTTGCCGTGGATGTTGTCAAGCATGCCTTCATCACCAAATTCAATGACATCAGTGCGGATGTGAGTCAGTCACACTCCTCCGTTACTGTGCTCTTACTGACATTTATTTCAGAAACGTGTGGTTCTTGGCTCTCTTCACACCAGGGATGTATCCATTATTAATAAATAATTTGATTATCAATCAAGTTATTGATATTTACCCATGTATTCACTGTGACTATACTTGTGCATCAGATTTCATTTCTTACTTAACATTCTCACTCCCAACTATTTTCATTTTCTCATCTTATCATCTAGTTGTTTAATGTCAGTCCTGACATTGTCGCTGCAGTGCCTCGCTCCTTCTGGTTTTCTCTTCCTCTCTGATTTCATTCCGGGTGTTGTAAACGTGGTTACGTAACGGAACCCAATCCCACAGGAAGAGATTAACCCCTTTATCTCTGGACTGTCAATCTTAATCACACAAACCTCACTCGGATAGTTCACTTGTGAATCCTTACGTGTGCATGTTTGTTTGTTTTTTCATTTTACATTGAATTTTATTATGCTGATCGCCCTAATTAATTAAATTCCTCACTTGCATTCACCCGTCAAGGTAGCATATATATATATATATATATATACTGTATATATATATATACTGTATATGAAGAGTTTAATTAATAGCACACATGATTTATTTGTACCTTTTATAACCCTGGTACACTCGTCTCCATTCCATCGTATTCCAAGCACCTACATACTGTCATTGTTACATATTTTGATATTGCAATTCATCTAACCACTTTTGTGTTACCCTGTCCCTCATTTCCCAGGTATATGGAGAGTACCGAGCCAGCCTTGCCTTTGACCTGGTCAGCAGTCGGCAGAAAAATGTGAGTGAAACAGTATCAATCAATATCAATCTTTGGAAGGTGTCACAAAATGTTTTGTTTGTTTCCATTAGCTGATTTAACCTTAAAAGGGAGAAAAAAAACTGCCTCTAAGGAATTTGTTTGATACAGAAATTTGAAAATCGATAAGGAAAATTACAAAATTTTATTCTATAGGTTTGAAATATACTTTGTCCAACAATCCCACCCTGCAACTCTCTCCATGTTCATAAAATGTGGTAAAGTTATGCCATACTGCACTTGACATGACAACATGAAGAATGTAATTGGGGGACTCATGAAAAACTGAGAGAATGCAGAACAGAAATTAATTTTTTGAGGGAGTACATCCAAAATCTCCATCTCATTTCCTCGTGGGGGAAGTGGAATAATTGTTTTGCTTTTCCCCAGGCTTATACAGACTACAGTGACTCGGTATCCAGAAGAATGGGCTTCATTCCTCTTCCCTTGGCTCTGCTGGTCAGTCCCTCTCTGGCTTCTCCTTGCCATGTTCAGTACTATTTTGTGTGCATGAATTACAGTGTATTATATCTGATGATGTGTTCCTGTTTTCACTTTCAGCTGATCAGAGTAGTGACCAGCTCAGTGAAGATCCAGGGTTCACTCTCCTTTATGTGTGTGCTCCTGTTTTATTTGGGGTAAATGTCAGACTCTCTGCTATCTGCCATGCTATTATGTTACCTTTGTGTTTGTTTTGCAAATGTTTCACTTCCTCCTGAGTCTTATCTGGTTTTGTTTCTGTGTGAGCAGGATGATCACTCTTAAGGTGCTCAACAGCATTGTCCTGCTTGGAACGTCTTGTACGTTTGTTAAAGAAGCCAACATGGAAGAAAAGCTCTCCGACCCTCCACCTTCTGCTGTCTCCAGCCGGGCAAACTCCAGAGCTCATCATCCCAAACACGTCCATACATCACCACAGCCAGGTCTCACTCTCTCTCGCTCTCTCTTTTTCTTTTTCTCTCGCTCTTTCCCGCTTTGCATGCCTAAGATAACCAAACTGTACCTCATGCCCCTTTGCCGTTTTTAACAAACGTGTTAATTCCCTCAAGCAGAGCCTGCCGCTGACACCGAAGGAATTTCATTGGCATCAGTCAACCCTCCACCCAAGCAGATGTCGGAGAGCTCCACCCACCCCCTGCTCAAGAGCAACTCGGACACCTTCCTGACCACACCTGATGAAGAGGACGATGACAAAATCATCAATGCCAACACAGGAACGGAAGGGGAGGAACTCAAACACAGAACACCGAAGAAAGACTTGCTGGAGATCGACCGCTTCACCATCTGTGGTAACCGTATAGACTGAATGCCATAGTGACAACACAGCAAGGTTCAGGGATCAGACACGGGTCAAGGAACGAGCTCAGACTGGACTTATTCTGATGCGAATGACCCCTGGAGTATTTATTGATATTTATTACTGACTAAACCAGCAAAGGCAAAATGCTGTTACTACAAGGAAAATGGGGCACGTTAGACGTTGCCCGCTGGAATGCCACTGTGACTACAAGCCCAGTCCCTCAAGCAGGTGGAGTCTGATGTAGGTCTGAGGTCATCACGGCAAACATCAGACAAGCAGGCTGAGGATGACAGTCGGTAAAATGGCACGCATAGCTGGAGAAGACTACACGCAGAGAGAGCAACATATGTGAAAGAGTCAAAAGTCTGTGCTGTCTGATAGGAGTGTTACAGCTGGACTGTGAGTATCTGTTCAAAAGCACAATCATGCGTACAGCGGTGGGCTGTTTTTTGAACAAACTAAACTTGTCAATTTTTAAAGTTTTTCAAAAGTCAGAACAATTCTATTTGAAATGATGTTTTTATGAAGAATTCCGAGGTCTGTTTTTCTATAACCATTTACGCGCAGGTCCCTCAGACATATTATCACACGGCCGAAATCTCACGTTATTGTGGAAACACACACAAAACACATTTTAAAAGGCCTTGTTTGAACAATGATGAGTGAGCCATAGCTACACATTAAGCATTACAACAGTAACACTAAGTAAACTCACCATACTTAACTCATAGGTCATGGTCACAGTGGGGGCTTTAAGCATTTGAGTAAAGATCAGAGTTGAAGGTTTTAGTGTCATGCTATTTGTTCTCATATTGTTACGTTGAAGCATTACGATAATGCGCTGCCTATTTCCAAATGAGTAGATATTTATTTTGAAGTGGATTTCAAGGATAATTAATGATTTTAAGGATATTTCCCCTATAAGTGATGCTTCTAGTAGATGCTTGTTACCAATAGTCTTCATATACAGTATATCCCTATCCTTCAAGCATGTAGCCCACAGGTAGTCATTACAACAAAGCGGACAAGCAGCAACTTTTTGGGTCCAAAGGAAATTGTGATGTTGCTGTAAACTTTATCTCAATGTAGACTGATCATGTGTGATTCCTGCATAACAGCATCCCAATGTTTTGGTTTTGTTTTTTTTTGTTTTTTTTGCTTAAGCGAGATCAGGTACATTTGCAGAATGAATCTACAGGGGAATCTGTAGTGAATGATCACTTTTTTAAACAAAAAGAGGAGAAAAAAGCAAAGTGGATTATATTAAGTCAAAGTAAAATCAGATGTTAAAGCAGTGAGCGCAGACATTTTCAAATTACCTCAAATAACCTTTTTACATCAGCCATAAAATCTAAAAAATATATATCTTAAGGATTACCCTCAGTAAACGTTGCAGGTGTAATCCATATTGTCAGTTGTTTTTGATGTGTGTAAGAGGCTCTCTGTGAATGTGAATGTACCCATTATCTTATTAGCTGTGAAAGCTGGAGGTGCGGTGTAACAGCTTGAAGGTTTCATATCAGCTGCCTGCCATCTCTGGATTGCAGCGTCAAGGAAATCTTCATCACTCTGATATCACAGCGCGAACAGTCAGTACGGTAAAACCAACAACTGCAAACATGCAAAAGAAGGATTGCGACTGAATACAACCTGAAATAGGTGTGCGTTTGCGTGTGTGGGTGTATGCGTGTGTGAGAGACTAAATTTCCAGTGCATGGATGAATCTGAGCACTGAAGACAGATGTGTATGAAGCAGATATTTCATCGTTTTTATCTCAGAATGAATCTGCTTTCATCAACTACCCATCCGTGTAACACATCTCCTGTTTGGAAAGAGGAGAATAAAACAAGATTTTGTTTTCTAACTTCTGTGGTGTCATTTATGTGAGTGTTTGTGTGTGTGTGTGTGTGTGTGTGTGTTAGAGGGAGAGAGAGTGTGTGAAAGCTCAGGAACAGTGAGGGGCGTTCAGTGAAAGGGTTCACTGCGGGCTCTGTTCACAGGGCAAACACTGCAGCCCTCTGTTCGTCTGAATGGGCACTTGGAGGGGATCTGTCATCACACACATTCACATGCAGGGACTTCAGCTCTCTGTTACAATATCTGGAGAAGGATTCACAATACCTGGACGAAAGATAAGGCAGACTCATTTCATTTTTACATTTAGCCAGAGTGGTGTCATGTGGCACAAGAGGCCAGAGGATAAAAGAGCATTTACAAATCAGAAACTTCTGAGCCATTTTCCCAGTTAACTTTATTTATTTCATTTATACTTAGTTTTCTGTGCCATCTCATGTAGTTCACTTTGCCTTCACCATCTGATCAATTGGAGAGCTGCAAGCCATCTGCTTACTCAACTCCATCCATAGACTACATGGACTCAAAGGCACCGATTCACCCTGAATAATAAGATTCATCAAAAAAGTCCAGAATGAAGCCCTTAATGTCCAGATAAATTTTGAAAAGTCAGCAGTAAGTGAAAAGGCCTGAAACCAGAAGAGTTCTCCTTGATTTCCTGGAAAGGATGATAAACTTGCATAATCAGGAACATCTGGAAGATTTTAATAATCTTCAATCTTTAATCTTATTATTATTATTATTATTATTAATAATAATAATAATAATAATAATATGAAATTTGAGTAATCCAAACATGACCAACCCATTAACAGATCCAAATTATTTGTGATTTAAGTAAACAATAGTAATAAAACAAACTCTTGTCTTGTATTTCTGAAATTAACTTACTATGTGTATTATACAAAATTACTGAACTGGAACCAGTACGTGACATGAGGTGGTTATTTTTGGTTTTTATTGCATCATTTTGTCATATAAAATAGGGTGACAATGTTTATTGCAAAATGTATACAAAAGCATAATGTGTATTTATGAATGTTCTTTATTTTAAACATATTGTTCTTTCATTAGGTAAAAGTCGAGCATATATAAATGAAATTTTGCATTTACCTTCACAAATTGTACGATTACTCACAATCACAACTTTTAAGTGCACCCGAATTTATTTACATAGGGTTATCTTGCATTTGAGAGACAGACAGGTATCATCCCCCAACGTTATTCTATAGACACCTGGGATTCATATTTGTACTGCACATTGTCGTTATAGGCAACAAACAGACTGACAGAGGGACACACACCGATTTTAATGTTTCACTCTACGTTTTGGATGCAAAAGTCTGCGGTAACTCTGATAATGAAGCCTTTTAAATTGAAATTGACAACAGAGAGAGAGAGCGACAGAGAGAGAGAGAGAGAGGCGCGCGGTGAGCTCAGCGCGCGTCCACATGGGCGCGCGCGCTCTTACATTGAGATTATCAATGAGATTGATGAGGGCACGGTAACGGCGACCGAGCACAGCCTCACTCCGACAAGCAGAGGAAGCGGCGCAATCTCCGGGGAAAATGTCAGACACGAGCCCTTACCGAGAGAGCCGCAAGAGCTAACGCCGGAGTTTAACGGTGAAACTTTTCCTCTCCGTGGACGGTAACGACAAGACACGGTGCTCTCACGTCACCTCCACCCCCCCACTGACCCCACACTGCGCCCTGCTGGGATTATTTATCGCCGTTCCTCGTGTTGTTTTCTGCACAAAACTGGACTTTTGCTGGAGCCATGTTGTGGACAAGGTGGCTCGTGCTGCTGCTCTGCTGGGGGTCCACCGGCGGGAAGCAGCAGCCCGGTGGGACGGACGGAGCCCCGGCAGAGGTCCGGGGTGAGTCCCGCAGACAGCGGTCCCCTCCACCTGTGGAGCCGCTGGACTTTGGCTTTGTCCCGGCGGCCGTGTATGACACGCACGCCTACTACGAGCCGGGGACCGTGGGGATCCTCTTCCACATGGTCCACGCCTTTCTCTATGTCGTCCAGCCCCACGCCTTTCCTAAAGGTGAGTTTTTTAATATTTGGGGATAAAGTGGGGCTTATTTGCTGCCCTAATGGCGTGTGTGTGCGTGCCTGTCAAACAGCACTCTCCCATATCGGTCATAAATGAAACAACAAAGTCCAAAAACATCCGGACTTCAAAGAGACCACTTATTTGCACTTAACAAACATTGTGGTGCAATCTCTGCACTCATCTGTCCTCTTCAGGGTAGGGGGGGTTGAGACCCAGGGCAAACTGACTCACACACAAATTCATCCACACTCACTCACTGGCAGGTTATTTAGTTTCCAAACCATGTCTGTGTATGATGATGATGACGCTCATGAGTACACAGGGAGAAACTCAGAAAGGCCCAGGCCTGATTTGAAGCCACCTGCTAGTTGTTAGGTAACACTGCTGATCACTGCCATGATTAATCTTATTATATATTGTAATAGGATATGATAAGAGATAAGATAGACTTTATCAACATTGCATATAAAAGTACAACACAATTTTGTTTGGCAACAGTGCCGTTGGCAGCATATAAAGCCTAAAAAATAACATAAATAATCAATGGATAGATAAATAGATGGCAACTATAAATTGTCATGGCATCTTCGGGTGGATTATTTTGTCAAAAAACACCATGGTGTTAATTTTTATGGATATGAAACACAAATCCTCACTTTAAAGAATATGGAGGCACGTGTTTGGAATATTACTTGATAACTATTCAAATTGTTACTTTTTTAGATGAATAGTCTCTCCTGAACTTTCCTCTCCCAAGGTTTCTTCTTACACTTTTTTGTAGAGATGTCATGTTGTGTGAGCCTTTTGAGGCACTGTGTACTGACTTGATTCTAGCCGCAAAAGTGTAATACAATAACCCAGTGATGGACATCGCTAAAAGCAGCATCCACCTGTTTATTTGCTGCGTTACAACTATGAGTGGTCACGTTGGAGGGTGATACAGTGCAATAGGATTGAGGGTTTTAAGTTGCTGCCATTTTGGTGTGCAGGGTGCAGGGTGGGTAATCAATTAGCTGATCAGCGATTAGAGGAGGCTTTCTCAGTCACCACATAAGACCATAATCCACTGGACCATATGCTGCCACTGCCAGGGACTTTCCAGTATGACACACAGTCTCACACGCACACAGGTAGACCACCTGGTTGTGGCAAAAACCTACAGGCCATGCGTGAACAGCTGCAACTGATTTTCATTGTTGATTCTTGTTAGCGTATAAAATGTCAAAAATGGTCAAATGTACACTAAAGAAGTTTCAGTGCCCAAAGATAATGTTTAAAATAGCTAGTTTTGTTTGAAATATCGTTCAAAACACAAGAATGTGAAATGGAGACTACATTTGAGAACATAGAATCAGCAGATGTTTTTTTAAATGATTCATGACCAAAAAAATGCCCTGTTGTTATGAATGAGCTCAAGATTTTGATCATCAAAAAATTAAAAATATATCAATGTGGATCACCCTTGATTGTTTAAATAAGACACTGTATGTACAAGAAATTATGCTTATTGTTCAAATGTGTACGCCCGGACAGCAACAAAGGAAAACAGCTATTTAGGAGCTCCCATAGGACGAGGCTATGTTTCACAGTCACTGGTTGCTGTGTTAGAACTACAGCAGGAGTCCACTATTGAAGCTTCAAACAGCTTGTGTGGAGTTAATCCAGGTTACAGCAGTGAAAAGTTCACTCTGCCACTGGGTTTAGTCCAATCACAGTAGTAACAGAGTTCAAAAGAGTTAATATCTTAAGTCGTTGGCCTTTCTATTGTTCCATCATGATCAATGAGAAGTTGATCATCACCAGTAAAGATACGTACTTTTTAAAAAAAGGATATAAAAAAAGTACACAGAAAACACAGTCTGGGCCCTATATACACAAAAAATATTTTCTCAATGAAATATTAATTTATAGTACAGAGTGCTGAGATATATAACCAAAATATATAACCAAAATGTACCATGTTAAAGTAGTAATTGTTGCATATTACTCCCCTTCCATACTTTAATTTACTGTCTTTTCTACTGTTCTGCAAGAATGGCCAAATACTGCATAACAATGGACAAATGTGCAAGATATTTGGCAGGAAGACAGGGTTACGTGTGCTTAATCACAGCTAACATCTCATAACACATAATTTGGCCATATGTGACGTTAAAGACTAAGACTAATTGAAATGATTGATTGGTCATGATTAAAATTTGGGTTCCAGTCAGACTGTTGATGTCTCTATAACTTGTTTAAGCAGCAGTCTTGGACAAAACCATCAACACATTGTATTTATGTAATTATTTGGTGGCTTGGCAGTCAAGCTGCTTGTGTGATTAGTGACAAGAAGAGGCGTCTCAGCTCAGTGGGAGGTCACAGGTTTCCTCCTGCTGACTGACTGTGGTCTTCACCCTGAATCCGTCGTCTGACTGGGAAATCTGAATGCTGCACATTCAATGGAGGCTCAGCTCACGGTGTGTGTGTGTGTGTGTGTGTGTGAGGGAGAGAGAGGGAGGTTGTGTCTTATCCCTCTGATACACTCAGGGTAGATTAGAGGATTACCATTCACAGGAGCTAATGCTAACATTACACAGGTAGCCCCACTACAGATGGCTTTGTCTCTCACACACAATCAGTGTGCTTAGAGACACACACACACACACATATAAATGTACAGACACTGAAAGTAGGTCATAGTCCCGGTATCATTCTGTAATTATTATTCCATTATTAAATTATTCTATTGTCTTTCCTATGATTTGTACTAATTAAAGTGTTTATACCCCAGATTAGCCTCAAGAGAACCCAAAAATAGTCGTAAATTGTATGAACGGGATTTTTGAGAGAAAAGTTGACGGCAGTTTATCACCATCAACAAAGCCCAAGAACAGGCGTCCTCTAAGGCTGGAAACGTTTATGAAATCCTTATTTATAATCACTGACCTTTTTTACATATGTTGGTGTATGTAAATGAGGGTGCATAATTCTTGCACAACCCAAAAAAACGGCCGTCGGCCCGAACCAACACCTTAGGAAAATGCAAAAATTCTATCTTCTACAAAGAGAGGATGTATTGCTCAGCTTTTTGGATCAGTAGATCACTCATTATATTGGCGAACATGTTGTCACTTTTAAGTGAGCGAAAAGTTATGTTTATTAGGTAACTATGAAAGCAGGTCCCAGGTCGATTATAGGTATGTGATAATCATTGATAAAGATTGGTCTGTATGATTTTTTTAATATGTATATAATGAAAAACATTATGCTGACCAATATTATTCATTGTAACTTTGTTCATTTCGTAACTATCACATAACAACGATAAATACAAATGTTCATCATACATACCTAAAAAACATAATATAACTTAGTTTTCACTTAGCCTACTTTAAGGTAGCAACACATTTTTCTCAACATAATGTGTGTTTGTCTGATCCAACAATCTATGGTCCGGTCTTTAAACGGTTTTCCGGAAAATAATTTTGGGTTATGATTTTGAATTGCATTGCGTCTTTCAATTTTTATAGCACACACGTGTATTTTTATGAAAGTCCATCCATCTATCCATTTCGTAACTCGCCTAATCCTGGTCAGGGTTGCGGTGGCAGCAGGGCCAACAGAGCAGCCTGGTTGTCCCTTTTCCCAGCAACTTTTTCTAGACTTTCCTTGGGAAAGGCTCCCAGGCCAATCAAGAGATATAATCTCTCCAGCATGTCTTGGGTTCGCCCCAGGGTCTCCTCCCAGTTGCATGTGCCTGGTACACCTACAAAATGAGATGCCCTGACTCCTCTCCATATGGAGAAGCAGCAGCAGCAGTACTCTGAGGTCCTCTAGGATCACTGAGCTCCTCCACCTTATGCCATCCCTAAAATATTTGATTTGCAGCTTGTTGAGTTTTCTTGGCCACTGTAGACCTCTCCTCTGCAAATTATTTGTTTTATTCCCCTTATGCAGTTTTGTTTATTTATTGACAGTACTGTATTACTGAAATTGAGATGAATTCCTGTGGGCAACACATTTTTTGTATCTTGTCTGTTAGGTGTCGCTACAGTATATCCAGCCTCAAAAATATAGCATCTTCAACTGGATGGTGCCAACAGCAACGTATAGGGATGAAGGAAGAAAATGCTTTCATTATCCTCTTAGTCGTCTTGGCCAAACATGGAGTGGGTTGTGTAACTTTCTTTATCTCCTGTTGCTATGAAATACGTACAGTATTTATAGTCAGAGAAACATAAAAGGATTTAAAGTACGCAGACTTCCTACATAACTGTGCATAGGAAAACAGATTACGGCGTCACCACAAAGCCTCCAATGACATGTCTTATGACTTGGGTAGATTAGGAGGGTTTCAATGCTCGTGACTTTCAGTTCTCACTTTGTTGTCATCGTGTTCTTGTTTTAAAGGCATGTCCATCATCACAGTGTCTATAACCGGTTTAAATGTGTATTTTCTTAATAATGTATGCACAAGGTTTCATTGGTTGGAGTCTGAGCTTTGGTGTAATTCAAGGGTGTTGCTGTTTATCTTTCCCCACAATCTTCTGCCAAAGATGCTGAATGACTTTTCATATTAATTTTCTTGGCTGTCCAATATCCTCCACAGATGATGAGACATCATCATTCAGGTTAAAAACAGATTCCAGCTAGAGCCTGAAAATCTGAGGGGCCAAATCAGGTGAGCAGAGAGAGTGTCGAACTAGATCAGGGCCACACGTCATGGCTGGCAGCTTTGGTAGCAGCGGCTGTGGATTCAGGAATATTGTTTGACCCGTGGGTACCTCTGGGAGGTATAAGTTACAAGGGAGAAATTTACCTCTTGTCAGGTTGGTATGAAGGTTTTCAGACCCGAGGTTTGCCTGGGGTGGTTTTTCTCCAGAAGGTTCGGATTCCTTCATGCCATTCTGACAGACAGCGGGTCGATTTTTCTTTATTACGCCATACGGGAATTACAGATTGCCAGGAAATATCAGTCTGAAACCATTTGATATACGAGTCAGTCTGAAGGTACCTAAGTCAAAACCCAGAACAGGGGCATTAGGTGTGATCAAATCACATAACTTGATGTGTAAAAACATCTTCAGAATTAAATCAGTTTGCCAAAAATATTACACCGTGCTTTTTTGTCCGAGGCTCAGAACTGTTTTATCCACCCTCACAAGTGAATATTTTAGATGCCACCTGGTCTGGTACAGTAGTCACAGCTACTTGCTTATTGTGAGTGAGTAAAATAGGTCACATAGTTTTGCATCAGACAAAAGCATTTTAAAATGTTTTTGTCCAGCAAAAACCAACTCTGAGGATCTTTAACTTCCAAATCTCTTTTTTTAGCCCGAAGGTTAGCAATCCCCTTGACAATGATGGAATTGGACTTTGTGGCCCACAACACAAACACATACGGTTATGGCACAGCCACCAACTTCACGGAATTTGTAACCACATATTTCCTGCATGTTACAACGATTAATCAACTAACAGGCCGATTAATTAAACGATTAATCAATAGCTTTTCATCGGCTACTCGGCATGTTTTAGCAGTTGAATTAGGTATATACTTACATTTAACGCAACACCCCGAAGCCATCTTTGGAAAATATCTTTTAATGACCTTTACTGTAACACAGGTAAAAATACCTAAGGCTTTTATTACAGCAAGAAAATGCAACCATACAATGGTTCCTAGCTTGTTTGTTTATATAAGGTTGACTAAGGCCATGTTCACCATTCCAGTAATCTCACAGCAGGTTACAGTGGAGGATTAGGCCAACCTATATATATATATATACACAGGACCATAAGAGGGCTATTGGTTCTGCCTTATATATCAGAGCAACGTAAAGGTGCTTGCTGTTGGCATTTTAGGACTTATTTTTAGATTTAGAAATAAGAAATGGGCCCAGAAAATCTAGAAGATTCATCTAGTAGAAATTGCAAGCTCTGCATTCAAGTTTAGTCCGACCTTTCTTTATTCATCTGAAATTCCTCCTCAATTCCACCTGATGTAGCTATATATACCCACATGGCAGTCACAGTAATATGTCTTCAATCTTAATATTTTAGTTTAATCACATTGCACACAACAATGAGCACTTAAAAAGTTGCTCCGTCAAAAGCTCCACTTTGTCACACTTTGCCTGCTTGCTTTCGCTCGTTCTTTGGACACTGCGGCCCATGTTAAGCGGTGGTCTCGGTTCATCCTCCCAGGTCCAGTTATCCTGCTGTTTATCCTCATCTCCTTTCATTTCTGGTAACTAACGTTCATACTGGGTCACTGAGCAAAGCTGTGTAAGCTTAACTACAGTGGGTGGCTAATGCCAACTAAGTAGCTGAGCAGCAACAGGTGCCCCAGGCACGACTTGGATGTGCTCATATGTTGCAGCTGCATTTTTAACAGCAATGCATCTTTATTCTACACTGCTCATTCTTGTCGCATGGTGGTCTTTCTACCTCCAGATAGTCTTTACAGCAGCAAAATAACGGACAAGATAGTCTCTCCCTTCCTGCAGTGAGAGGATTATCCTCAAGGAGACAGGGACATTTTCTCCTTCAGTGTGGTGTTATTACAAAAATCAGTGTATCCTAAACCACATTTCTGCTTTCGAGTGGGGAAGAACCAGATGTATGTGTGCGTTGTGCATATATTGTATATGTGTGTGTGTATTATGAGTTTAGTGCTGAGTTGCATTCTGGATGACCTACCATGGTAGGCTCAAGGTCACATGACCCAGAGCAGCACGGTGGGTTGACCACCACACCTTTCTGTGTAGAGATTGAATATTCTCCCCATGTCTGCTTGCTAATCACTCCTGCCATTGCCCTTGACCAAGGCATAGGCAGAAGATCTGAGGTTGGTCCCTGGGCGCTAGTTTGCATGTGCATGTGGGTGCTGCTCTGCTCCTCATAGTAGGATGGTTTAAATGCAGAGAAATAATTTCCATACGGGGATCAATAAAGTACCGCTCTTTCTTACTTTCATTGCTACTTCCATTGAACCAAAGCTGTTGCATATACGAGGAATGTGGTGTCATCACTGTCAACATAATCTCTCTTTAATCAAATTAATGTATAATCTCATATAATCTCAAATATTTACCTGGGTGGGAAAATAACATGGATATCAACAACATGCTAATGCATTATACAATTTTACATTTCAGAGTTTTTTTTGTCAGTCATTTTTATTACACAATTTTCTGCAATGCTCTTATCTGATTGGTCAATGGCAGCAATCAACAGCCATTAATGGAAATGTTTAAATGAACTCCAAACACTGTGCTAATGTAACTATGTAGTAAGTTCAACTCTGCTGTCATTGTTAAGTTGCAGTTGCTATACTAGTACAGAGTGACAATTTTTGTCAGTGGAAGTTTAGAATAAGGAGTAAATTAAATGAATTGTGGTATATTGAGGTACATCTATCTGACAATGCATGATCTTTTACTGCTTATTAAACTATTTTTGCAAGTAACGATCATTAACAATATCTCTTTAATGAACATAACTGTATCTATTGACCACCAGCATGTTCTATTTTTCAGATTTGATTGTTAAAATCATTCAGCAGAACATGGGAGGAATCAAAATAGAGGAATGGAAAAAGGTAGGTCTACTGTTAGTTGAAAAGTGTAGATATGCTTTAACCAATGACCGAGTCCTGATAAATCTACAGTATTTGTATTGCTTTAAAGTAGGGCTGCACCGATATGGAAATTCTATTCTGATACCAATATTTAAAATAACAATTTGGCCGATGACCGATACCGATATTTTTTTCATTTATTTTGTTTTTGTTGTTTTTCATCCCCCTTTTGTGTCAAGGAAAGAAAGAAATCCTCTTTATAAAACCTCATGTTATGGAGTCATGGAGTCATAGAGAAAATAAGATGTAGCCACAGGTCGGCAGTGCACGACAGCACATGAGACAACAGATTAATATTGGCTGACTGGCATCAGTGAATGCCACCTTATTTGCCGATATGCCAACGCATGTCGACAACGTGAACGACTGAATTTGTTCGAAAGATATGCCTTATATATATATATATATATATATATATGCTGTATATGTATAGTTCACTTTTTACTTGTGAATAAATAGAAATAGTAAGAAACAGTAAGAATTAAAATGAGATCATATTAAAGCCCAATTAGTTGGACTGTAGGGATTCTCTCGGTTGTTTACTGTTACTTGATGTTACCATCACATCCTTCTTTAGAAATTGTAATTCTGAGCTCTGCTAATCTCTTGGCCGTCATGCTGACCTTATGTTGTTTGTTTGTGTTTTCCTTACTCTACTTTGTGTGTGCGTGTGTGTGTGTGTGTGTGTCTGTGTCTGTGTCTGTGTCTTTTGTATGTGTGCACCGTGTGTCCTGATGTCCTGATGATCGGCGCACATGCTCATTGCCACGACCTTACAGCCAGAAAATGTTGTCCTATTGCTACAGGTAAACTCCTCATAACTATGTACAAAACATACTGGATTGTCACAAAATCACTGTATATGTCATGTATCTGCGTGTTTTTCTCTGTATGTTAGAGGCTTAGTGTGAGGGAATGAGATTGGAATTGGAAGGAAGAAGTTATATGATGAATTGAATCTTGAAGGGTGGAATAGTGAAAATACAGATTAGAACACTGCCAAGTGATGTGTATTTGCTGGTGTTTGCTGTGATCCTCTCCCCATGCAGTCAATGTACTATGAGACCGGCTTCATTATATGTGCGACCATCGGGATTGTGTGCACCATCGTCATCCCGATCGTGGGAACGTGTTTCTGTGTGTGTCGATGCTGTGAAAACTGTGGAGGGGAAATGCACCAGAGACAGAGAAAGAACGCAGATTGTCAAAGGGGTTTCTACACCGCCTCACTTATTGCCACCACCATCTTCATCATGTGAGTCCATGACATCATCTTTTTTCTGTTCTAGACCCATAACGTGCAGCTATGTTCTGTGGGATGGTCCAGATTAAATTAAGTAATTTACCAGAGGATAAGAGAGATATGTATACGAGTATTAATTACTGACTCTTATTAATTATCTATAATTTCATAGAATAATCTATTCTTTAGGGAAAAAGCATGTACGACAAAGAATATCTCAGGACAACTTATTAGTCCTACATCTTTAAAGGAACTTTAAGGATGGCTAATGTTGGAGCAAGCAGGGAGTAAGCAGGATATTGAATGTATACAACCCATAAAATCCCAAAGGAACGCCCCAAAACGCACAAACGTGCACTACCTGCCTACACCTGGAGAGAGAAACGCATCACAGCCATATCCAACTTCAGCGGCGTATTAGCCATATCATTCACATGGGCAGACAGATCATGCATTCACACATTTGTAATCGCTCATGTGTAAATGATCGTGCATAGTGTCATTCATACACACGGATATGCGCCATGAAAAGCCTATGTAAAGACTCTGAAGACTCTGTGACATTCGGAATAGCTGTAACACGCACAAGCACAAATTCATATGTTTGTACTGATGTGTGCACTCTTCACACACACAATCACATGCACACATAGGCGCTGACAGTATGCATTAAAGAGGCAGGTGTATGGGCACGGAAATACAACCTGTGCAGCACAGTGGACTGTTACTGATAGCACTTGGCTGACAGTGAGACGTCTCTCTGTCTGAATGGGTGCTTTCACAAAAGCACGCATGCACACACACACACACACACAAAAAGCCCTTTTGCGCAAACATGCACCAGTTAAAAATGTACCAATACATCTCTCTTTACCAGCAGTTAAAAATTACTAAGTACACATGGGACAGATCAAAACACACACACACACACACACACACTACACTTTAATTGTCTGACAGAAAAATAACATTTTCAACCCTTCAACCTGACTAATGATATATACTCAAAACAGTGAAAGATATTATAATCATTATCCTCTATTATTTATTTATTAAACCAAAACAAGACTAATTTTTAAGCTGTTAGGAAGCCTTGTATTCCCCCATTGAGTGTATGTCATGCTGCTGAGTACAACAAACTGTGGATGATGAATGAACTCCATCATCTCCTGTGAAATCAAAACGAGGATTAATAATCTCAATCCTTTTAAGGGCACAATTTAGATACAACTTTAGCAAGACCTTGTGATCACAAATCCCTCTAGTGTGGGCATGCTTCCCTCTGCTGGTTGATAGTGGTCAGCTCACCGTATAACTTCACTCATCCTGTGAGTTTGTGTTTGTTTCAGGGGAGGAGTTTTCATCGCCTATGCTGGCAACCATAATATCACCACCCAAATCAAGAGCACTCGGCGATTCATCAATACCAATATGAGAGACATGAAGACATTTGCCAACAACACACCTGCGGTACAACACACATATATACGGAGAGAACCAAGAATATACTGTATATAACAAACAAAGAGCAAAGTACAGTCAGTGCTACAGTACATCAACACTCTTTGTTACACATGCACATATGAAACTCAGACATGTTTCAGTTTCTCGTGCTGCTTTGATGCCACTGTGTTTCCTCTTGCAGCAAATTGATTACCTAACAGCACAGTACACCACAGCAAAGAACAAAGTTCTGTCGGACCTGGACAGTAAGTGGAATCCAGAGTGTTTACATATGTGTCCATTGTGTACATTGATGTTTGTTATATATTAATGTGTTTCTGTAGTTTAAGTGTTAAAGGACAAGTAGAAATGCAGTCCATTTACAAGTATACTCACTGTGTGTTTCCTGTTTCCTGACAGACATTGGACCTTTGCTGGGTGGTCGGATCCAAAGTCAGCTGGAGAAAGAGGTGATTCCATCGCTGGACACTGCTCTACGTATGGCAGGAGGTAATACAACCACTGTAAGGGTTTAAACTCATTGTAAATGTTTTCCACTCAGACAACTCTAGCAGAGTTTGCTGACTCAGTTTGTTGTTGTTTATTGTTGCTCTTTTTATTTTTAACCTTAGAATCTTGGTGTATTTTTCAAATGTGTTCTCTCTCCGTCTCCTTTTCCATTCTCTCCAATCATGTTAAGTGAAAGTTGAAAATGCCATCAAAGGTAATCAAGGATTTGGTGGATTTGGTGTTTCAGTGGTTTTGACTTGGTATCAGTGGATCCCCAGTGAAACCAGTAGACCCTGATCCTGAACGGTGTTTGGCTGTGTACATAGCGGTACATTGTGGTTTTGTGATCAGTGCTGTCACTTTGTGTCATTTGTGTAAATGTATTGTGGTTGGTATTGTCTTTTCATCAAGAACAGACTGAAACGTGTCTAATGGTGACTAATTTATATTCTTTTTCTCTTTCAGCCATGCGGGAGACTAAGGAGGCCCTGGAGAGTATTAGTTCCTCCTTGGAGTTGCTTCAGGAAGCAACTGGGAAACTAAAGTCCAGTCTGTCAGGAGAGCAGTCGTCCCTGTCCAACACCTTATCTGACCCTGCCTGCACCAACGGAGCTGTGTCCCCCACCTGCAGCACCATCCGTGCCACCCTGTCCCAGCTGGGAGTCAACGCGGATTTTTCCAGGGTAAATCAATAAATTACAGACTCTGACACAAACAGCTACACAAATGAATGAAATCATAGCATAAGCATTTTAATCAGCATCTCCTTTTTTATTTCTTTATCATTCTTCCTCTTCCTCCCTGCATCTCCATCAGCTCCCAGATGTTGGCCACACCTTGACCACTGTCAATACAGTATTGAAAACAGATCTGAGCAACATCATCCAGAAGGTTAGTCTTCAGCACCAGCTCCACTTTTATAATCTCCTCTTCCTTTTCACCCTTCATCTTCATCATACGTGCACCCTAGTGTAAACAATGGAACATCTTCCTCATCTTTTTCTTTTTACCTCCAGGGTTACTCCTCCTTTAATGACACACCAACACTGGTTAAAGAGCAGACTAAAAACATTGTCTCAGGTACACAAGTTATGTGTGTGCATGTGTTTCTGTGATGTTGTTTATAAATCAAATTTAGAGGTCCACGTTATAGATGAGCTGAGTGAGTCTGATTATATAAATTTTCATTGTCACATTCTTCTCTTCCCTGCAACTTTTGGATCAAACCACAGCTTTACCTCGTAAGTTTTCTTTGTCTCCTTCTGTTGGACACAGTGACCTTCTTATCTTGTCATTTCTCGTTTTCCACCCTTTTATGTAGAGACTTAAGAATAAATAATCAATTTTGTTTTTCGTCATCATTCACTCCTGTCTGTGTCCTTGTGCCTTTCTGTCTGCTTGTATGTGTAGGAGTGAAAGGCATGCTGGACAAAATTAGCACAGAGATCAACAACTTTGCAAAGATGTTTCCAGTCGAAGCTTCTCTGGCAAATTTCACCATTTACCTCAACCAACAACAGAAGATGATTGAGTCCTATTATCCACAGGTCGACCAGATTGATTTCTACAGGTATGTGTGTGTCTGTTTGTGTATGTTGGTGGATGATGTAGAGTTGATTGCATTTGTTATGGAACATGACTCAAGGTGTAGCATTCAATACAAATACAAATACAAATTCAAATACAGTTACATACAACATTGCTTGAATAAGCATAAAATTACCTTTTAGCATAGCAGAATAGAACTTCCCTTTACCATACACCACATGTAACTGCATCAATAAATGACATTTCTGATGTGAGTACTAATTTTACTACTTTTTTGTGTTTGTGTGCATGTTCTCATCCTACTGCAGGTGGATCGGTTGTGTGGCTGTGTTGTGCGTGGTTGTCCTGATCGTGGCTTTCAACATCCTGGGTCTGATGTGTGGTACTTGTGGATATGACAAGCAGGCCACGCCCACTACCCGTGGCTGCCTATCAAACACAGGCGGCAACCTGTTAATGGCGTAGGTTGCCATTACAACTGTACCTCAAACTCAATTGATAGCAATCAGGGATTACTCATGGTTCCATGTCACGTGACTCAATTTGGAGTCGAAATGGTGTAAGAACTGAATTGAGACGTGACCTAATCAGAAAAGACAATCGGACTTTGACACACCAAGTTATGGCTTAGCTCAACTTTCGGAATGTATTTTGTTAAGACTTGATATACTGAAAATACTGTGTGGTTATATCATTCTCACGCTTTTCTCTCTCAGGGGTGTTGGCTTCAGTTTTATCTTTGCCTGGGTGCTGATGGCCATTGTGACCACCTTGTTTGTTGTTGGTGGTAATGTGGAGAAGCTGTTGTGTGAACCGCTGGCTAACCGACAGATATTCAAGGTATGAAAACAAACTCTCGCAATATTCCTCACCCTCCTGAGTTCTCCTATATTTACTCTCCTATATTTACTCTCCTCTCTACACCTGGGAAGTATATTTTTGCATAATGGACAACCACAACAGCTTCTGTTTCTGTGTAGATCATAGACACCCCATACATGGTTCATCCTGCCAAGAAGAACTTCCTTCCCGGGATGCTGTTCCAGAATCCAAACATTGATCTGACTTTGGGGAGCATGTACAGGTAATATTGCATTTGACAAACTTTATCTGGATTAAATGTTTCACGTGTCAAAGTTGTTGTTGAATGCTTTTTTGTAAATTATTTTATTGCTTCGGTATTGATTTAGTTATTAGTGTTTCAATCACTAATAACACACAAGTGGAGAAAGTTGAGTGTGAGGCCATACGTGTGTGTTTCTCTCACAGGGATTGCTATGAGAACAACGGTTTGTATCATGCTCTGCAGCTAGAGACCATGTTCAACGTCAATTCCTTCCTCAACAGAACGGTGGTAAGAGTCTGCGTCCTCTCTGTATACCAACATCTGTCTGTGCATTAGCAAATGACAACATGATTATTAGTGATTTGATGTGCTTTGTTGTTTGCGTTTGTGTTACAATAGTACAACAAGGACCTGGCCAAAGTGTTTGACAGTGTCAAGGTTGACCTGCAGGACGTCACATTGCTGGAGCAGGCAGGGAGAGACAACCTGATCAACTTCGCCAACTCTGGTCTAGGACACATTGATTACGAAGCTTACCTGGCTGAGGTAATCTCCGTTTCGCTTTCTGTCTCTCTAGGACCGAGGTCACACAATCTGTGACGCACGATCTGGCACACTGCAGTGTCCGGTAAATTGGGACGTGTCCATGTCTTTGCTATTTAGACAGCATGTAATCTCGGCGCGCTGGGCGCAATGGGTAGTATTTAGTCTCCTAATTAATCATTAATCAAAATCATGATTTCGGTCCAAACATGGATTGAGCCAATCGGAACACCACTGAAAACACTCAATGTTTTAACAAATCTATATCCATATTAACTCCACCTCTTGTGTGAATATCCATTTTAGATAAATAAAGCAGTCACTCTTGTGGATCTCTTGTCCTTCTCCAATGACCTGGAGGCTCAGGCCGACATGTTGGTGAGTCCCATCATTGTTGTCACAGCAACAGCACAAATGCTGAATGTGTTGTTTGTGATATTGTTTCATTTTTCCCTAAATATGAAGAAAAACAGTGTAACTCAGAATTCATTCAGGCATGTGAAGACAACCACAGAAAGATGTGCTGCGTGACTGAAATGTCAATTACTTCCTTCTGAAAGAACAGCAAAGAGAAGCCCAACAGATTTGAGGGTTTACTGTGCTTGTAACTCTTCATTCAACAAATTGTCTAGTCATATAAAAACTACAAGGAACAGAAACTGCACCAATGGTGTGTCATGGCCTTAAGTCTCAAACAGAATGAAGAGGATTAATTAAATATATGTGTGTATGTATATATATATATACTGTTTATTAAAATGTAGTAGCAAACTAATTTGGTTACAGTGCTATATGTGCAGCATCAGCATGTGCACAAGTCTGGGAGTCAACATTTACATTCAGACAGCTTCTTTCTGGAAAACTCTTTTAGTTTGTGGTCAGTAATGTGGCCTCCTGGTCTGAACAAGTAACCCATTCACCTTGACAAGACACACACACACAGGCATGCACACACGTACACATTCATGGCACATGCATGGTACGTTCGTGGAATAGCAACTGTGTCATTATAGCCAGCGTTGCAGTCAGCTTAACTCAATAATCTGCCACTGCAACAATCTATCCGTCTCTCTTTTTTGTGCATGTGTGTTTGTGCACGCAGCCTCGTGGTGCTCTGGAGAATGCTCTGAAAGGACATGCCAGCAGTATTAGACAGATTCACCGAGAACGTGTGGTTCCCATGGAGCAAGCGATGGTAATCACTTCTGTCACACTCACGCAAACATGGTGATCCCTCACTGGCTTTTTTGTTCACCGACGCACATACATCCATTTGAACATTATGTACAGACGCTTTTCCTCATGCCTCCACTTGTACAATCTGATTTCACTCAAACTCACACCTTATTCGTTTGCCCTTCCACCCTCTGTCTTTTCTGTCCTCTCATAAAATGATGGCAAAGAAATATGTCAGAGCGCGGGTAAGCCGCTGTTGTAGTCCTGAACTTATGATGGTGCTCTTTGTGTGTGTTTGTCGTAGCCGTGTGGTACATGTAACCAAGAGTCCTGTGAAGTGGTTGTACCTCTGTGTTGTTTGAATCATAAATCTCCATGTTGCTAAATATGCTAAAAGTTGGGGAAAAAAAAGATTTTCATGGCACAGTTATGCTTTCTTTATAAACATCCAGTGTTTGGCCTGTTTGGTAATGGTGTGTGCATGTGGGTTGTTTGTTTTATTACACAGAGCACCATGAGCCAGAATATCCGGCTACTACAGAGGACTTCAGCCGACTTACCGGTGAGGAAACACTGAGTGAAAACATCCCATGATGCTGGATATGAGTCACTCAACAGAATAAATAAAATAAATAAATCTCTCTCTGTCTCAGGTCAAAGTTAATAATATCCTGAGTGCCATCGATGCAGCAGAGTACCTCATCACTAATAATGCCACACATGTGGTCAAGCAGGTAAAAGACATTAAGACAAACATACTTTCCACAATGTGAATGTGTCCTGTCTTGTTGTTTCTAATAACATCCAGAGGCTAAAAGAGGCCGAAGTTTGAGATCCTTCTGTATTGTACTTGATGTGGTGGTTTAAATAAGAGTAGCAAAAATTGCAAAAAAGAGATAGATAATATAGGCATGAAATAGTAGATAATTATTAGATAGTAGTAAATAATAGTCGATGAGGATTTACTGTTTATTTCAGTTCTTTTTGCATTTACATCTATTGCTATTCACAAAAAATGTTGATGATGATGGTTTTATTATTCTGTATACTATATGAAGCTAGACTTGATTTATGAACGCCAAATTTCTCCAGAATGCTACAACTTACAAAAAAACCCAAAACAAATAAATGTCAAAGATTGCGTTCAGATGAAAATAACCTGAAGATCATGAAAAATCATGGAATGTTTCTTGGAACAGGGCAAGGTTTAATGAACATTTCAATGAGAAAATCACCTGTTTTTTTTTCCATGCCAGCCGCCTTCCTGATCTTTAGTTTTTCATATACTACACTGACACATTTTCTAACCTTACTATCTTTTTGTTTTTGTTTTTAGGAAACAAAGGGCTACACACAGGCCTTGGTGGGTTACTTCAGACAGTACACAGAATGGGTTAAAACGTCTGTGAGTACGCTTTCAATTTTCCAGTGTAAACTCTCTTGTAGGTGGTCAGTTTATAGTAGAGAGAGTAGCAGTAGCAGCGGAACAGTTATATACGAACTGCAGACATTAAACTTGCACAGATTTATGATTTAGAGATGCTCATCGTGAAAGGACAATAAAATAGTGACTGATGAAAAAAGATACCTCTCTAATGGGATCTGTTGGGTAGACTTCGGTTGATAATTTCAGATGTTTCTACACTTCACAGTTGTAATCTTGAAACCTACTTTGATTGAAATATTAACTTAAAGTTAGCAGGGAGAGGGATTTTGGTGTTAATTGCACTTTGGTCTTTATAATTTATTCTTGATTTTCTGTGTGTGTTCATGTGTACAAATCCTCTTTTTTACAGTTGACTGCAGAAGTGGCTCAGTGTAAACCCATCAGTAACATCGTGGACAGTATGGAGATAGTAGGTTGCAGCTTCATAGTGGATTCAGTGGTAAGAAATCAGAACACTATGTCCATGTGTCCTTGTGTCTGTGTGTATGTGTGTGTGTGTGTGTGAGTGTCTGGCAGGCCACTGAGGTGCACTGGATCCTCTTTCCAGCTCTGTGCAGTATATATGCAGTTTGTGTGTTCCTGCTGGAAACATAAAGGTCTCTTTGACCTTTGGTTTTTGGAAGCGAGGAAGACGGTGCGGTATGAGAACAGCATGTTCTCCTGCTGCACACACTCTACACACACTCTGAGATAGCACAGAGTGTGTTTTGAGGGAGGGTGGGGAGTTACATATGCGCATAGATTGTTCACTGTTCTCACCCTGGACCCGTAGGAGTTATAAAATGTTATATATACACGTATCAACTATATATTATGTATGTGAGTTTAATGAGTGCTCAAACAAGCTACAGACTGTGTTATGTATTGGTGTGCCACTCTGCACGTACTTGTGTATACTGCATGCACGTGTATTTGTGTGTTTTGCACATTTTGTGCTATATGTCCCTGCTGATGTGTGTGGCTCTTGTGATATACATGTATACTCACGTGTATGTGTTGTTATCAGTTTGAAGATGAAGACCAGGAACGTAAACAGAATTTGTGTGTTTTTACTATATATTCATATAAATATATATGTATATATATATATATATCCAGCTATCCCTTGCCTTTTGTGGGTGTTAGGATGTCAGGAAGGCACGAATGTGCTAAATCCACAAATAATTTTTTATAGTAATCCTACACCCACATAAATGTCACACTTCTACACGCGAGACTTTAGGGTCTCACAAAACATGCAGATACTTCACACCAGATTGTGCAGCTACAAAAAAGGTGTTTTCTTTTCTTTCTTGACAAATGTTACGGTCGACTTGCTTATAACCTAATGGCGCGCAGCAACAGCAGCCGATTTAGGTCTCTGTAGCATATCCAACTCTTCTGTCTCATAGGAGCACTTTCAGAAGCACTATGCTTCACTACAATTCACTACTAAACGGCAAATTATTGAAACCACAAATGGTGACGGTTAACTGTATATATAGGATTAGATTAAGGTTATAGTTGGAGTTAGGCATATAATGTTTTGTTTATGGATAGAAATGAAGGAACATCTGTAAACCTTACAAATCAATTTACCTGACAATCTTTCAGAAGCACCAGTATGCAGCGTTACTTTTTGAAACTCTCCTGAATTCCAAAAAGAAACTCTGAACATTTGCACTAACTCAGACTAT